>CATKHJ010397710.1:0-28451 GCA_949750685.1 Vernicia montana | reverse complement strand
GATTGATATTAATCATGTTATTAAGATAAATGCCCTGAGTGGCATTAATGTGATTTAATAAGAAAATTGATATGGTTGAGTTGATAGCCCTGAGTGGCTTTGATATGAAATTTTTATCAGGTTCTGCTTAACAGGTGGGCCCATAGCCCTTAATTTGTGACAGTCATAGCTGTCACTTTGCAGTTTTGTCGTTTATTGAGCAGTCAGGCTTACTACGGGTTCCGGAAGCCTTAAGCTTTCCCGTTCCCTAGTGCCGGTCACGTGCCTTCGGGTTCGGGGCGTGACAATATGGTTATATCTTAGTATTATTAAAACTTAATTCATATTATAATACTAATTTTTCATTAATACAAATTTAATGAAACTAATATTTAAATAAATTATATAAATATCAATAGTTATATTAAATTGAATTGAGGTATATACATTTATAATTATAGATTTATAATTCATCTAATTTTTATTTTAATATAATCTTAATATAATTTAATAATTGATATAATATCATGTATAATCTTATAATTTTTGTGTTATCTTTACATTATTCAATTATCACTAATTATATATTATAAATAAAAAAATAAAAAATTTCGGTTATTTCGATCCAATTCAATTCGGTACTGTTCGGTTCAATTCAATCCGGTTCTCGGTCCGGATATATCTTAATATCTAGAACTATACCAAAACATTTTACTCGATCCAATTCGGTTCGGGGAAAGTCAAAAAGTTAACGGTTTGGTTCGATTCTGAATATTTTCAATCCGATTATTCGGTTTAATTCAAAACTTTTAATATCCATGCTCAACCCTAATTACATCAACCTTTTTTTTAATTAATCATATAAAATGATAGTTTATGCTCATCTTATATACAAATATTAGTATTTTTTTATTATTATCAATTTTGAGTGATTGAAATTCAAAACTAATTAATTAACTTATGGGGAAAAAAAAGAAATTCATAATTAACTTAATAATTTTGAAGAAAAATTTAATATTTATTAGTCCAAAACTTATTGTTTATCTGACTTTCAAACAAGTATTAACATCAATTCATCAAATTTAACTAATTGACACTTCATGTGAACTTGAAATCTAAAATAAATTTTTCCTAAAAAAAAGAAATCTAAAATAAAATAAAATTTCTCAAAAAAAGTCATAAGTTTAATTTCTTTCATATCTACTTTTCCTTAAAACGAAATTTAACTCACAAGTCACAACTAAATTGAGGAGTTCATTAAGTGAGGAAGAATAATGACAATTATCTTATTATTAGCTCCTTAAATAATAACAATAATAATAATAATTGTATTTTGGTGTAACATTCAATTTATCTGCCAATAATAATTTGACATAAATTGTTAATTAGTATTATTATTGATTTGCAGAGCATATTAAAAAGGATTGATTATTTATCTTATATTTCTGTTAAATAATTTATTTTAAAAATAATATTATATTACATTTAAATAAATAAAATTTAAGATATGTTTATAAATAGGGTTTGTAAGACAAAATATACTTCCATTTCATGCTATAATAGGTACAATTTCATGAAAATATTTCTTTATTTGTAAATTAAATATATTTTTTGTTGGATGAGAAAAATAAATTTTGATATAATACGTGAAATTTAATCATTGATATCACCTATTATAAAATAAAATAATAAAAAAATTACTAATTGTTAACTAAACCAAGAACAAGTGTAATCGGGATGTGAAATTGCTAAGCTAGTTTTTTAAGGTGAATTTAGATGGTTGTATTGAATTAGAAGAATTAAAGATTTTTATGGATTTAAAAAGTTAGGGGTATTTAATAATGACTTTTAAAAATAATATAAAAGTCAAAAGGTATTTAATAATGACTTTTAAAAATTTTAAAAAACTCTATAGAAATCAAGGGTATTCAATTATAACTTTTATAAAATTTATAAAAGTTAATTGGTATTCAAAAGCTATTGACTTTTATAAATAATAAATTTTTATATACTTTTATTGACTTTTTATATATGGTATGAATAAAAAAATTTCACAATTCTATTTCACTTGTTTTCAAGATTTCAACCGACTTTTTTTTTTGAAACCACATATAAAAAATAAAATAAAATATTTCACAACCTTCAAAAAAGAAAAAAAAAAAAAAAAAACTAACACACAACATATAAACTTATAATTGATAAGAATATGTTAACGGGTGGGTGTCTAAATACAATTAATTATTAATTAAATTAGCCATTACAAATAGTTTAAATATAAACATAATTTTTAAAAAGTTTTTTCATATTTTAAATAGAATATGTAATTTATATAAAAAAAATTATATAGAATTATCATATAAATTTTAAATTAATTATTTAATTGATTAATCATATGTAGTGTGTTTCTTTTTATGGGTTAATATTAATGTGACTTTATCTTTTTATAGTTGTAATAAAATATTTGTTTCATTGCAAACATTACATTTTAATTTTTGTTATTTGAACTTTTTAATGTCAATAATATTTTATATAATATTAAAAAGTTAAAATAACCTAAAAATAATAATTATTATAATGTGATATATAAGCAAATATTCATAAAATGTAATCAAGCAACAAATTTTATAGTATATATGACTTTAAATCATGCTCGAAAGGTAAATATTTGAAATGATCATTCTAGTGTGATTTTGTCTATTTTGTAAAGTGACAAAGTATGTGTGAGCTGGCCAATAAGAGTTCTTATGCAGATGGGAGTTAATGACACTTGAGTGTTCTTATATTTTTCTAGGTATTCTCCTTCATTTGTAGCTAAAAAAAAAAAATCTTAATTAATTATTTAACAATCTTAATTAATAAAATAGATATTATAAATCAATGAAAGTTTATTAATATCTATAAATGTTTATAAAAAGTTTTTTAAAATAAAGTATTTAAAATATCATTTATAACTTTATATATTCTACACAAGTCATTAAAAATTTATGAACTCTGCAAAAGTCATTCACTTAAAAAAAGTTTATAAAAATTTTAATTGAATACACTCTTTTAGTGTAGCCATGTGTACACCCGCAGAGGGCACACCAATCATAGACTAACACTAGCATTCTCTAGCCTCCAACTTGCTAATGACCACTAAACATTATTATTATTATTAGGGTAAAGTACTATTTAGTCTATGAGATTTGCATAAAATAATGACTTTGTCTTTGCAATTTGAAAAAGTTATTATTTAGTCCATGAGGTATGATTCCGTCAAAATAATTAGTCATTCCGTTCAAATTTTTTCAAAATGTCGTTAAAAATTAAAAAATAAGAAATTAATTCATAATACCTAAAATACCCTCTAGCATCACCATCACCAACAATCTGTTTTTTTTTTTTTTGTCATTTGCTTTCTCATAATCATAAGCATAAAGACGTACCTGGTTTTGCAATGACTGGAACACTTGAACCAACAACAGTGGCAACGAACAGAGGACCAGGCTGATCGGAAGCGGTGATGGTTGCGAGCCGCAAGACAATCTTTGCTTGCGAGATGGGATCAAAATCGAAGGTTGTAGCAGCTGACCTTTTGTTATTGCTTAACACGATGAGGACAGTAATGAAAAACAGTGTTGACTAGGCCTTTGGCCACTTACCGGCGATGGAGTAGATGGCCGGAGCACTTGGGCTGGGCTGTCAATGACGATCAGCTCATATGTTTCACCTCAGCCTCTGCAAGTCCAGAACACCTCAACTTCTCCTCTATTAAGAATAATGGAAACTAAGGCAAGATGTTTTGAATTTGCTTGATTGAATCAAGAAACAAATCATTCCTAATCATTCTAAACTTGCAAAGATATTTGATAAATTGGTCCTGCAAAATTCTTCCACTTGTAAAGAAGAAATCGACAATCTAGAGGAAGAAATTCAAAATCCGTTTGACAACTTTTGCTAGCATTATGGATCATGAAGAGGCTAGAAGAAAGAATGTTGGTGGCAAGTCAAAGTATAGCAATGTTTTGTTGTTGGTTAATATTTTGGTTATTTTGATGTAAAGTATGAGTGGGAATGAAGCGTTATTTCCTGTACAATTGCTCTTCATTTGCGAGGAAATTCTTCATTATATCCTGTTATTGTTGCTGCCTCTTGTAAAAAGGCTGTGATGATTTTTAATTGTGGTATTGATTGGATTGATTAATTTGTATTTTGGTTGCTTTTTTTTTTTTTTTTTGCCCAAATTTTGGTTACTTGATTGTGAATTGATTAATATGTATTGAATGTGAATTAGTTGCTTGTGAATTGGGATTGGATCTGTTTTTTAAGGAAATATGGAGAAAGAAAATTTTAATTGAAAGTAATGAGCATTTTAGACTTTTCACAAAATTTTAACATAAAGACTATGTTGTGTAACGAAATGAAATCTCATGAACTAAATAGTGACTTTTTCAAACTGCAGGTATGAAATCATTATTTTATACAAATTCCAATGACAAATAGTACTTTACCTTTATTATTATTATTATTATTATTTCATAAGAAGGAATTAAGCATCCATAGCCAATTGAAAAGTTTATTATTCATATTAATGGCTATGGTCCTTTTTTTCAGTAGCTAATGATAATAATAATAGCAAAAATAATAAGAGTTATAATTAGTACTAAAATTCACTCGAGTTTTTTATTATAAATTTTGATTTTTTATTATTCCAAAATCACAATTTTAATTTATGAGATTCATTATTAATTTAATATATTAATTTTTGTTGTAATTTTTTTTATCTAACTTTAATCTCTAACATTTAACATTAAATTATATTTAGTCATAATATTTTTTAACCTTATTGCAGTCAAGCATTTGAATTAATATTCTATTTTAAAATATGTTGATATATATATATATATATATAAAGCAAACTTCATCTCAAAAGTTTTCTTTTTTCCACCATTTCTTGTTTGATCCACATAATACCTAACATGACCCGTCCCAAAAGGGATGAATAATACCTACCCATTTAGTAAATGTGATGTGTTCATATTCGGATAATTGTATAACCCGACATGATTATATATGTTTTTAATATTATATTATATTTATTTGTTTTATCTTTTTTTTAGATTCATATTGTATTTTTTTAAAAAATAAATTATATTGTATACATATATACGTATATATGAGTAACATATATGAAAAAATAAAACTAAAAAATTATTTTTCGCAGTTAAAAATATAAATTAAGAATATGTCCAAAAGACATGCATGATCTTCTACCTTTAGGAAAAAAAAAATAAATGGGGAATATACCATGCATCTTAATTAGTTTTCCCAATTGCATGCTTATATTGATTGAAATAAAATAAATTGGCTAAAAGGGAATTGCTTAAAAGAAGATGTTTGTGCAATTCCACTTGATGCATTGCAGAAATAGAAGCAATGAAAGTAAGTGCATTGCCATCATAAAAAAAAATGCCATTGGAAACCAATTAGCTAACCTTTTTGCCTTGCTCCAATAGAAAGGATTGTTTCCCTTGAAGTAGAAACTACCCTATGTACAATTTTTGTCATTCCCTCAAAGGTAGAGATTTCGCTATGCTCCTATTGAATATCTGTCCTATTTATTAAATGGAGTGGATCAAATTTTAAATTTTAAATCCAAGTTAGATTCGGGTCGGAGAAGATATATATATATGAAAAATTAATATTAAATTATTATTTTTAAGGAAAAATAAAGACGGATATACCCGCCACAATTCACCCTATTTCACTACTCGCCTCGTCCTGCTTCAAAGTGAGGCGGGTAATAAGAAACTCGCACCGTTGCCATCTCTGTTCAAAAGTCTCAATTTTTTTTTTTTTTTTTTTTAAGAGGAAGAATAAGAAGAAAGATCAATGTGACAATTGGACAAGTAGGGTTGAGTTGTACAAAACAATCTAAATTGCCAATTATCCCATATATGGTCCAATTCTTTACAATTATTGATTCTTTCTTTGCTTTTCTCTTCACCTTTTCTTTTATACCAAGTGTTCCATTGCAAAAGATTTTATTCACGAAAAAGGAAATTGTGTGTCACTATGTTGGATGATATATGTTGTCTGAAGACAAAGAACAACCACATAATAAAATAATAAATCAATTCAATTATTGATGTCAATAAATCAAAGGATGAAACTCTGTTTAATGAATTTAATGGTCAAATATTTGTGTTGCAATATATACATTTATATAAAGCTGAATTTTTATTTTTTAACAGGGAGTAAGGATTCGAACTTAAATTTATTATTCAGATCGTATATATACTTATCATTAAATTATGTCTTGGTGTGCTATAAAGCTGAATATTTCAATCCTTATATATTATCAATGTAAATAAAAAGGAGAACGATTGATGTATTTGTGTGTTTTATAATAAAAAATGAATTTTTTTTAGCGCTAGGTATTTACTGATTAGTGTATATATTAATTGAAGTTTCAAACTATTTTTTTTTCCCAATAGAGTACTCTATCTCTTATTTAGTTTGTACATAAAAAAAAAAAAAAAAAATTACCTTATAAAAAAATTGAGAGATTACAAATTCGAATCCTTTCAGAACCCAATATTTCACCCAAAAAATTTTAAAAGAAAAGATTTACCTTATCATTTTGGAACCCAAAATAATTAATCTTCATCAAAATTGTAAAACATACATGATTGGAGAACAGCCAGAATGTTGAGGAGTTGTCGGTGCATTATGGACAGACAATATATTAAATTAAGATTATTAATTTTTTTTTTGCCCATGAATTAAGATTATTAATTGTTGGGTGATCAAAATTACTTGAAATATCTACCTAAAGTTGTTTTCACTTATTAATTAGTGTCTAAAGTCTCGACAAAGCGAATTGAAAGGGAAATCTCATCTACATTCATGAGTCAGGACCATACATATTTGCTTCCTAACTTAGTTTTTTAAATTAATTTTCCTAATTAATCAAACTTTCTGCTCATTAATAGTAATAATTTAATAATTAATTAATCAAGTATCAATATTTTTTATGTAATATTTTTTAATATGTTGAATTATACTTGTATTTATATTTGAGTATAAGTATTTTAAGAGTGAACTTCATGTGCTAAAATGATAAACAATATATAGTATTTAGTCCCATTACTGTACCTAATCAAATAAGAAAATTATGCAGCTATAAACTTGATCTCAATTAACACATCAGCTCCTAAATGTTGGCCCTATATAATTTAGATACTTATAATTATATTCTTTTTTATGGCTAATACATAGTTTAATTAGTAGTCACACTGCTTAAAAAAAAAAAAAAAAACTGCTAGTGACACTGTTTTAGCCTTTTTGGGAGATTAATTCTAAGTTTAAATCTATCTTTTCTAATTTTTTTATAAATTATTTTAGTTGCATAATTATTAATTAACACATAATATGTCTCTATTTACTTCATAATATAGAAAATTAAATTAAATACTAATTTTTTAGAAAAATATTATGAGATAAGTTATATTATGATTTCATATATAGGAAAGAAAAAAAAAACATATGATCAAAGTTTTGCCACAATTTTAATTTATGAGCAAATTAAATAATGGGATTCTACAAAACTATTTAATCTTCACCAATAATGATATGAGATATGTTTGGTCAAATACAAAAATAATAAAAATTGGACAGTCTAGCCTATCAATTAATCAATAAAAACATCTAGAGATGGTCCACTTGCACGCCCTAATATTTTAATTTTGTCACGTTATCTTCAATTAAAAAAAAAAAAAAAACTATTGAACATGTGAAGCTTAATTTCATATTCACACATCTATTTTAAAATATAGTATTATTTCTTAAAATTCTCTTTGGATTCTCCCATTAATTGTAGGGTCAAAAGTAGGTGTAGTATTGTTGGTTTTAAAACAATAATACTACAAAATTATATATGCCAATTAGGTGTGATGTTGTTGATTTTCGTATTTTTTTTTAAGGGCGTGTGAAGTTGGAAATTTTATATTCGAGCCTTTTAAATTATAAAGAATTATCATTAATTTGGTGAGAGGTATTAAAGAAAAGAACTACTTCCTGTTATGTAGCTTACAATGTTATTTAGACTAATTGAGTCTCTTTAATATATATATATCTTTTTTTTAAAAGGGTTTTTAATTTGTTTATTATAATTAAATTATAATTTGTGAAACTAAATAATTCACAACCACTCTTTTTGGGTATATTATCCATAGAATACTTATATAAATGACAAAAAAAATAATAATCTTTTAGTTGCTCAATCACTTTCATTGTCATACTCATAACCACTGATAAGATTTTAGATTAAATATATTGTATTTTTCTAATTGACTTATTATTAGTATATAAAGTTTTTGGTGACCGACACTATTTTTCATTATATAAATATATTGGATAAAAATGTAAGTAGTTAGAATACCAAGTTTGGTTATTTTTGTTAATAAGTGGATTTATTTTTTATTTCAGTAATATTTATAAAACTATAAGAGAGATATTTTTATTTTTATGAAATTTTTTAATTCCGATATTAACGACCTACTCCTTAATTAGCTAAATAAAAGAGGTTAATTTTATATGGTATATGATTGGATTATAATACCATTTTATTATAATTTTTTTGATAAATAAAAAAATATATTTTTTTTTATCTTCTGTTTAATTATGTATTGTAATGAATCTATTTCATTAGTCTAATCAAAATTAAATTAGTTATGTTAAAATTAAAGGATTTACAAGGAAATAAAATAATTATATATATAATTTAGTTTAAAAGCATGAATATAATCAGATTATCATTATGTCATGTATAATAATTAGTTAGGTGAATTAAATTCACCACATCAAATTATAAATTACCAATAATAATTTAACATATCAGCGAGTTAATTACAATATATACCTCATAATTTAGATAGTTAATTACTATATTCATCTTATAAAATAATTATCATTTAATATGATTGTATAATTTATAATATGACGTAGTGAACTATGTTCACCTAAAATTTTTTCATTAGTTAGTTGCAATATCAATTTCACATGAAAATTTTATATGTATATTTTTTGTTAGGATAAATTTAGAAGAAATTTGTAGTAGTTGAGCTGAGATTGAGAGTTGAGATACTAATTAAAACACGTTTTGTTAATAAATATTTATTATAGATGGATCTGAATGTTAATGGTGGGAGAAATGTCAATTATAAATTATAAATTAATTAATTAGGAAGATAAAAGGATAATTTAACTACCTAAACTAAATTAATAGCTAGCTGAGTTGATAGAATATATAATTTTAAAAATCAATTGACACTTGTTAATTAATTAAGGCAGTAATATTTTATACGCTTTAATTTGGCCAAAAAAAATAAAAATAAATATATATATACGTTTTAAACTAAGATGGGTCATGGGTTTGAGTTTGACCCATCTCTAATTAATGTCTGGCATAAGATCTGTACTCAGTACTCGCTAAAAAAGATTTTAATTAACAATCTAGCAGAATATTAAGTTAATAACAAATTATCAGAATATTAATCTGCAAATACACATTCCAAATTACAAAGATTAATTCTAGCCAAGTTGAAATTAGAGGAAATAAAGAATGCTTCATTTTTATTTTTATTTTTATTTTTTATTTTTTTGCGAAAATATGTATACCTAAGGCATAGTAACTAATATTTTCAAACCCGACCCGATCTTAGAATCAGTGAAGATAAAAGGTTACGGATCAGAGATTCAACTGAAGTTGAACCGAAATTTTAAATAATATTATATATTTATTATTCATATGTTAAAAATAAATATTTCCTCCGTCCCAAATTGATAGACACAACTAACTTTTCACATGAATTAAGAATTAGAAGTTAATTTAGTTAAAATCATTAATTTTATTTTTTTTTTCCAAAAGTACCATTGTAATAACTTACAACCTAAAAAGATTAATTTATTGGAACTCAACTCTTGTATTAATGGATATTAATTAATATATTTTTGAAAATATAAATACAACTAATTTAAATAATGAATTTATCAATACCAATGTTAAATAAATAAGGATATTTTAGTAAAATACTATCTAAACTACTCTTCTAAAATGAAAATGTGCCTATAATTTGTGACGCCCATTATGGAAAATTTGTTTATCAATTTGGGACGGAGAGAGTATAATATACATATAATTAAAATTAACAAACGTTATATGAGTAATTAATGAACATGATTTAGAAGAAATATAAATTTGAAATTATTATTTAGAAGAAATTATGGTAAATTAACTCACTAAGTGGTAATTTTGAGATCCAAATCCACGGTTTGAACATACTTTCAATGTCTGAGCGCGCGACCTGTGTACACGATTGCCAAGCCGAAATGGATTAGCCCGTGCTAGCTTGGTTTTGTAATTTTTTTTCTTCAATGGCGAGTTTTTTTTTTTTTTTTTTTTTTTTTTTTGCAGCATAAATGAAAATATATATATATATTTTTAATTTGGATTGGCTCATTTGTAAAATCCGGGCTGGTTCGCTGGGTTTTTCCCCAGGCCATAATATCTTGGATTTTAGCTTTATTTTAGAACGGTCTAGCCTCCGGTATCCGATTTTCTTGATCGATTGGTTAGACTGAATCAAATCTTACACAATGATAATAACCTAATAAACTAATTAATAAATAACTAGAAATAACAAGCAAACAATATTAAAAAACAAAAATTAGGGACATTTTAGTTATTATTACAACCTTAATCAAGCTAAACAAGTCTTGATGTTGGCTCAGGTAGTAAGAAAGTTTGCCTCACATTTAATTGAATTAAGACTCAATTTATGCAAAAACAACTTGGAAACGTAATTTTTAAATGTATAAATTGAACGTGAGTATATGTTTTTAGATTAAAAAAAAAAGTTTTGTTTGAGTGAATAATTAGAATTCAATGTTTGGCATTTAAAATCTTTGAACTTCGATAACTAGTTTGAAATATTTAGTAAAAACAATGTTTAGAGTAATGTTTCAAAATCTAATAGTTAATAATTTCAAATTATAATTGAAATATTTAAAAAAATAAAGTTTTTAGTTATTAGTATTTGACTTTTTAACTCTTAATCGCTAGTTGCCGATTATTTACAACAGTCACTAAATTATTTTTTTTTTAGAAACAATCAATAAATTGTTATTTAATTTTGCTATATGCATAAATTATTTTAAAATACTATAACCCTTTAGATTTAAAAAAAAAAAAAAAAAAAAAAAAAAAGCTAACGAAAATTCACAAATTATTATTTTTTTCCCTTAAAGAACAAATAAACAAAAAGAAAGAAAGAAAAGATAACACTTTCTTGAATATGTACAAGCAAGGTGCGTTTCTTGTATTCATAATCTTAACCCTTTCGTAAGAAAAGTTAAACCCAATTAACAAAAATGTGAAAACATCTAACCCAACATTACAAATATATTTAAACATGTATAAAACATGAGTATTTTTGTGTGTACTTAATTTATAAATAAATTTAAATTTATAAATTAGGTGTACATAAAAAGAATCATAAAACATATAAACATAGTCATGTAATCATGTGCACCAATATACAATGAGACCATACATACTTTTCTTCCATGTCAAGACATACACATATAAATACAAGAGTGGATTCAGAAAAAATTATTAGTAGGGGTAATTAATTTTTGAATTCATACACAATCATACATACACACGGCCCACGAATAGAATTAGGAAGAGAGAATATGAGTTGAAACTCTTTTTATTTTTATTTGACTTTATTTATAACATAACAAATGGTCTAAAATTATAAAAATAATTTTAAAATTATATGAAGGTAAAATGCTTATAAATTATAATTTCATAAGAGTAAATGGATAAAATTTAGTAGAGACACACTTATAAATATGTATACTTTAAAAAATAAATTTTAAAAGTTAGTGGAAGCAACTGTCCCCACTGCTTTCTTAGTAAACCCGCTTTTGTATAAATATATACATAGAAAAAGATAAAAAGAAGGGTTTTTGTTTTTGTTTTTGAAATTATTATTGTTATTTAGGAATCCATATGTTTATGTAGCTATTATTTGGTCAATAAAGTGATTAATGACCTTAAAAATAAATAAATAAATAAATAAAGTGGAGTGAGTGAACGAAACGTACATACAAAAAGAAGGAAGAGTGAAGAAACGTCTCTCATAATGCTTATTGTTTTTTTTTTTTTGGGGTCATATTTCTGAAGTGGCAATAACTATTACTATTAGTACGTTTTTCACTTCTCTCTTATTGTACTCCACACTTCAATTTCTCGTGATATTTTGAATTGTTAGTTTGCTTTTTTTTTTTTAAATTATAATTGGAAAAAAGTAAATTAATCAATTTGGTATTATTTTCAATTTATAAAATTAATAATTAATCAATAACTACAAGTATTTTATAATTCTTTGGGAAAAAAAAGTATTTTATAATTCATTAAAATGAATATTCTTCTGATATTTATTTTTTATCATTATGCGGTACACAATTCATTTTAAAAATATTATATTTACAAATACTTAATAATGATAATAGTAGATAAAAGAAAATAATATTATGAAATGTTTTGTTAGTGATATTTAAATTTAAATTAGTTATTATAAATATAAATTAAATTTAAGTAATTAAAAAAGATAAAAAAAATTTATAATGAATAAAAATCTATAAATTAATTTATCAATAAATAATTAATTGATATTCATGGTTCATTATTATATTGAGAGAAAGAATATAATTAAATATTTTCTTAGATGAATAATTAAAAATCAATATAAAAGTGATTATATAAACTCATTTGAGTATGAAACAAAAAATAAAAGTGATCTATTTTGATTGATTGAAGCCTTATCACCCTAATTAACTTTAAATTTTATCAAATTTGAATTCCCTAAAAATATATAATAAGAGTTATAAAAAAAAAAAAGAAAAAAAAAAAGAAGTGAAATTTTACTTTAAAAGCTCTAATTACAAATAACAAAATTAAATAAACGAGAAAAACCTTTCTCACGAGCCGCACGTGACACACCTCTGTGTCAATTCTCATATAATAAAAAAAATTAAAAAAAAAAAACACTGTCCAGTCTGTCCTCTCTCTCTCTCTCTCTAAAAACTGAGCCTTTAATCTCTCATTTGACTATGCGCACACAGTAATTGACCCAGAAATCCAAATTACGAAAATACCCTTCAATCACCACCACAGCTCCGGTGGACCACCACCACCATCTCTGCCTTCACTTCACCAATTGAAATTGTTGTTTCTGGGTCCCCTCCTTAATCATAATTCCATTTCTGATTTATTAATTCGTATAAAGTATATATACAGTATATATACATTCACAAATACGTACATATATACATACAATGTAGATTTGTGAGGTAATTCCTGAATGGCTGAATTCTGAGTAATGTGATATTCTATCTCGTCTCTTCTGTGTTGAATTGAATTTTCTTAGATTCTCTATTGCTTTCTCTTTCTTTTATTTATTTATTTTTAATAAAAAAAGACTTCCTTTTTCTCTATCTAAAATTTTTTATGTCTATATGATTAAATATTTTGACAAACCATACAATGGTGTCACAGATCGAGACCAACAAGCTAAACACAGAGAACCCACCTTGTAGAAAGCTGGGTCTTTGAAGAAAGGAATCAAAAACCAACAAACGCTAATAAAGAAACTATATTTTTTTATTTTTATAAAAAAATAAAAATTGGGTTTTGTCTAATTTCTCTTATTATTATTATTATTTTTTATTGCTAATTGTCATTTCTAAATTTCTTTTTCAATCTCTCTCTCTCTCTCTCTCTCTCTCTCTCTCATTAACACTATAATGTGATGTGAGGTTGGTTGGTGTTACTTGTAACGAGAGCCTGCAAGAGTGGGCTAAATAACTGAGAGAGCGAGAAAAGGGAGAAAAGAGAGAAAAGCTGTGTGCTTTGTGGTTTGAGTGATGAGAGGAGAAGAGGGTTTGATACTGTTGAGTTACTGAGTTGAGTTTCAAGGTTTCTGTTGTAGCTCCATGGAAACTAAAGGAAGACTTATTGCGGGTTCTCACAATAGAAATGAGTTTGTTCTTATCAATGCTGATGAGATTGCAAGAGTAAGTGCTCCTCAAATTTTTGCTCTTTAGAGATTTCTGGATTTCGAAGAGTTTTAGCTTTAGAAATTTGTTGGTTTTTGGTCTTTGAAATTAATTTTTGAACCCATTTTTTCATTTTGAAGATACCCATTGGCTCATTTTGAAGTTGTTTACACTGCAATGGCTGATTTTGTATGAAGTTCAATGATACTTGTTGATTTCAAAGATGCACCCACTGATTTTGATGGTTCTCCTCCAATTTATTCCAATGCATCTTTGGATGATTTTTGAGCTTACTGCTCATACTCAATTAGTGGTTTAAACCAACGAATTTATGTAAAATGCGCATTACCTTTTCTACAACCATGTGCTAATGTATTTTTCTCAACAGTTCTTATCAATTAGTTCTTGTTTTTTTTTTCTCCCTCTTAGTTTCTAGATTTCAGAGCCGGTCAATACAACAACTATTGCATGCAAGTTTGCAACTTTTTGTTCTGCATAATAATCTGACTACCAATTCTTGAGTGAAATGAAGACTTAAAATTCACTTTTGTAACTTTTGGCACTGATGCTCTATATTCTTATAGAGTTTACATTTATATGGGTTTTACCAATTGCAGGTGACTTCAGTTAAAGAACTGAGCGGGCAAAGTTGCCAGATCTGTGGGGATGAGATAGAGGTTACTGTAGATGGGGAGCCATTTGTTGCTTGTAATGAATGTGCATTCCCTGTTTGTAGACATTGCTATGAGTATGAAAGAAGAGAGGGAAACCAAGCCTGCCCTCAATGCAAAACCAGATACAAGCGCATCAAAGGTTAGCCTCTCAGTGGTTTGTTGATTGTTATATTCGCCATTTGTTTTCTTGTTTACCCTCATAGCATTTTTGTAATATTTTGATGGTAACTTAGAAACTTGAGCTATTGCAGGGAGTCCTAGAGTTGAAGGGGATGAAGAAGAGGAAGATACAGATGATTTAGAGAATGAGTTTGATATTTCTGCCTGTGACAGAAAAGACCCTCACCACATTGCTGAGGCTATGCTCGCTGCTCGCCTTAACATTGGCAGGGGTTCACATGATAATGCTTTGGAGTTTGCTACCCCATCTGAGTTGGATTCTGTTCCTGTAGCTTCTGATGTACCTCTCCTGACTTATCGTGAAGAGGTGAATTGGGTTTGCGTAGAAGCTTTGATATCTGTTTTTCAGTCTTTGAATGTAACTAGAGATTGCAACTGTGTATTGATTTGTTGTTTTATACTTCATTCTTGGAATATAATCACAGTTTGTATTAGCCATTCATACAATGTCAATGTGACTCTTTTTGGTGTAGGATGTTGGAATTTCCTCTGATAAGCATGCTCTCATTGTACCCCCATTTCGTGGAAAACGAATTCACCCAATGCCATTTCCTGATTCTTCAATTTCTTGTAAGTTTTTGAAACTTAATGTATGTTAGATTTTTTTTTTAATATGTTTGACTATAATGGCTGTTTAGATTTCCTTTTCCTTTACTTAGTGTGTGTGGTTACTTTGTGTGATACTGCAGTACCACCAAGACCAATGGATCCTAAGAAAGATTTGGCAGTGTATGGATATGGAACAATTGCATGGAAGGAGAGAATGGAGGAGTGGAAGAAAAAGCAGAATGAAAAACTTCAGGTGGTTAAGCACCAAGGTGGAAAGGATGGTGGAGATGAATTGGATAATCCTGATTTGCCCATGTAAGTTCAGTTTCTCAGTCTTCTTATTGTTTATCCAAGTACTATATTGCAGGGTCTTTCATTGTTGTTTACCAAATTCCTTTTGCTTTTTATTTAGTATTTAACAAAAACTAAAACAACATTTGTATTTAATTTGTTGCAATTAGGCAACTTTAAAACTATACCAGGTAGCTTGAAATCTATGCATATAAGCTATGTTGTATTGACACAAGGCATAAGATACCAGATTTCACCATGGGTATGGGACTGCAAACAAAAACTATTAGAATATAAACATTAGGATATGAGACATGACCATGTATCTGGCTTGCACTACTACGCCTTAGCAATCAAGTGGCAATGTACTGGCAATGAAACTGGCAAAATGAAAATATTTCCTCAATACGAAGACTGATTGAAATATTTGGTGTATCATAATAAGTATGCACTAAGCAGGTGTACTCTTGTGCATTTGTTAAGCGAGAAATTTTAGGCATCAGAAGAGTGTAATTAGGCGTGTCTTTGGTAAATGTGCCAGGACTGATTTCCTTAGTCTTGCACATGTCAACATAGTTTACCTATCATAAGTGGCAATATTCTGTAATATTTGCTTAAACAAGCATAGGAAGCAAAAAATTCCAATCTTTTGTTGTGTTTTTTTGGGATAATTCTGCTACACCCTGTTTAGCGAAATTAATTATCTATGTGCTTTGGTAGGATGGATGAAGGGAGGCAGCCTCTTTCAAGGAAGTTACCAATTCCTTCAAGCAAGATAAATCCATACAGAATGATTATCTTACTCCGGCTTGTAATTCTAGGCCTCTTTTTTCACTATAGAATTCTCCATCCAGTCAATGATGCTTATGGATTGTGGCTAACATCTATAATTTGTGAAATATGGTTTGCGGTTTCATGGATATTTGATCAGTTTCCTAAATGGTACCCAATTAGGCGTGAAACATATCTTGATCGATTATCATTAAGGTACACTTTCTCCTTTCTCTCTCCCATAGTAGCTATTGGCCTTGGCAATTTCACATTCTAATGTTTAAAGTATGTTAATAGGTATGAGAAAGAGGGGAAACCATCTGAGTTAGCTGCTATAGACATTTTTGTCAGTACAGTTGATCCAATGAAAGAACCTCCACTTATTACAGCAAACACAGTTCTGTCCATTCTTGCTGTAGATTATCCAGTCGACAAAGTTGCATGCTATGTCTCAGATGATGGTGCTGCTATGCTTACTTTTGAAGCACTCTCTGAGACATCTGAATTTGCAAGAAAATGGGTCCCTTTCTGCAAGAAGTTCAAAATTGAACCCCGGGCTCCCGAATGGTACTTTGCCCAGAAGGTTGACTATTTGAGAGATAAAGTAGATCCAACATTTGTTAGGGAACGCCGTGCCATGAAGGTTTGTGGATTTTCCCTTTAGCTCTTGTGTATATTCATTAAATATTTTTGGGTTGGGGATGAGTCAAACATTTCATGATGAAAAAAAATTTGCTGTCATGACTCTTAACCATCACAATGATTTTATAAACATTTCACGATGAATTTTTTTTTTTGGTTGTTTCCAAATAATATACTTTTCTTTCGGTTGCATGTTGGTATAGAGAGATTATGAAGAGTTCAAAGTTCGAATAAATGGATTAGTTGCCACGGCACAGAAGGTTCCTGAGGATGGTTGGACTATGCAGGATGGGAGTCCATGGCCAGGGAATAATGTCAGGGATCATCCTGGAATGATTCAGGTAAGAGAAGTTATTTGAATGTATTCATGAGTGTCATACATGTCACATGTCATGCAACCAGCTCACCCTTCTAGTAAGAGTGAAAATTTGAGTGATAATAAAACTCACTATTTGATTATATCCCTTTAGGTATTCTTGGGTCATAATGGTGTTCATGATTTTGAAGGCAATGAATTACCTCGTCTAGTTTATGTGTCTCGTGAGAAGAGACCAGGATTTGATCACCACAAAAAAGCTGGGGCAATGAATGCTTTGGTAATGCGCTCTCTCTCTCTTTCTCTCTCTTTCTTTCTCTCTCTACTCAGGCATTTTACCAGTGTTTTCCCATTTCTAACTGTTTTGTTTTGGCTGATTAATGAAGGTGAGGGTGTCTGCAATCATAACAAATGCACCATATCTGCTGAATGTTGATTGTGATCACTATATTAACAACAGTAAGGCACTTCGTGAAGCCATGTGCTTCATGATGGATCCAACATCTGGAAAGAAAGTCTGTTATGTACAATTTCCTCAAAGATTTGATGGGATTGATCGTCATGATAGATACTCCAACCGTAATGTTGTATTCTTTGATGTATGTAACAATCTTGATGATGCAGACATGATTAATACAAGCACATTTATCTTTATTATCTTGATGAAGCTGATTTCTTTATAATTGCAGATCAACATGAAAGGATTGGATGGGATACAAGGACCTATATATGTTGGTACTGGGTGTGTCTTCAGGAGACAGGCACTTTATGGATATGATGCGCCCATCAAGAAGAAGCCACCAGGGAAGACATGTAATTGCTGGCCAAGATGGTGCTGTGGCTGCTGCTGCAAATCTAGAAAGAAGAAGAATAAGAAAGCAAAATCAGATGAGAAAAAGAGGAAGAACGAGGCTACCAAGCAGATACATGCATTAGAAAATATTGAGGAGGGTATTGAAGGTAAGCTGATAAGTTATATTTGATGTCTTTACAAAAATCTCAGAGTAATTGATGATCTTTCACTCGCACTTCTGCACCTCTTTAATTGGATCTTGAATTTTCTTGACAGAATCACAACAGTTAGCCAGTTAGTCCAGGCTCTTCAGTTTTTGTCCGTGGGTCTACTTGTTTTTTTTGTGTAAGATGAAATGTGGACCATTTATATAGTCAATCACTTTCAATGCAGGAATAGATAATGACAAATCAGAGTTGATGTCCCAAATAAAATTTGAGAAAAAATTTGGACAGTCACCAGTCTTCATAGCTTCAACACTCATGGAAGATGGTGGTATACCAAAAGAAGCAACTTCTGCATCACTTTTGAAAGAGGCCATTCATGTCATCAGCTGTGGTTATGAAGACAAAAGTGAATGGGGGAAAGAGGTATGCATGCAAAAATTCCTTATTCCAAACTTGATATTTTGTTTCTTCATACTTTCTTTTGAGAAATTGACATTTCATGCTCCTCTTATATAAATTTCAATTATGTTCTAGGTTGGGTGGATATATGGCTCTGTCACTGAGGATATATTGACAGGCTTCAAGATGCATTGCCATGGCTGGCGTTCAGTGTACTGCATACCGAAAAGACCTGCATTTAAAGGTTCAGCTCCAATAAACCTTTCAGATCGTCTACACCAGGTTCTTCGATGGGCACTAGGATCTGTTGAGATATTGTTGAGTAGGCATTGTCCAATATGGTATGGGTATGGCTGTGGATTGAAACCACTGGAGCGCTTTTCGTATATAAACTCAGTGGTATATCCATTGACTTCAATTCCCTTGGTTGTCTACTGTACCTTGCCAGCTGTTTGTCTCGTTACAGGGAAATTCATTGTCCCTGAGGTATTCCCTTCTATCACCAACCTAAGATCTTTTGACTTTATGCAATTAGCAAGATTCAATATCAGGACCATATTTTAGTGATCCTAGTGAACAATTATTAACATTTAAGCTAAATTTTCTGTTAGTTACAAGTTTTTCTCACAAATATTGTCTACATGCAATTACAGATTAGCAACTATGCAAGCATCATTTTCATGGCCCTCTTCATATCCATTGCTGCAACTGGCATCCTCGAAATGCAATGGGGAGGCGTTGGCATACATGACTGGTGGAGAAATGAGCAGTTTTGGGTGATTGGTGGCACCTCAGCACACCTGTTTGCTCTTTTCCAGGGTCTGCTTAAGGTCTTGGCAGGTGTTAACACTAATTTTACAGTTACTTCCAAAGCGGCAGATGATGGAGAATTTTCGGAGCTCTACCTCTTTAAATGGACATCCCTGTTGATCCCTCCCTTGACCTTGCTTATCATAAATATTGTTGGAATCCTGGTTGGAGTTGGAGATGCCATCGGTAATGGTTATGATTCATGGGGTCCCCTCTTTGGTAGGCTATTCTTTGCAGTCTGGGTCATTGCCCATCTTTACCCATTCCTCAAGGGATTGATGGGGAAACAAGACAGGATCCCCACCATTGTTGTTGTCTGGTCAATACTTCTAGCTTCAATTTTCTCACTTCTATGGGTCCGAGTCAACCCATTCGTTTCGAAAGGTGGTATTGTGTTAGAAGTTTGCGGGCTGGATTGTGACTAAGGCACATTACATATAGAAGGTTAGATTTTGAGTTATATGTAGAAAAGTCATTTTAGGAAACGCATAACAAACTACATTTTTCATGGAAGACGAAAGGCATCCCATGACATATTGCGATTCTTCTCAATAAGTTCTCAAGTTAAATCATGGTGGGTTTGTGTGTAGATATAAAGAGCTTTGACATATTGTTACCTGTTTTGCCTAGTTTGTATTCATTCTTTTAATTTCCTGGTTTTGGTTAATAGCTCTCAGTCTGTAATCTCAGAGAACAAGCTTTATATAAATATATATTTATCCCCCTCTCGAGGGACAAATACAAAAAATGCCTTTTATTTGGGAACTATTCAGCAATTTTCCAATCAGAAATGAATTTAGTTTTATACTTGCCACGTCCATTTTATATTGCTTCAGAAGTTGATTCCAGTAATAGAAAATAGATATCAGATAAGAATCAGAAGAAGGATTTTAAAAAGTTTTTGTCTAGCTTGAGAAGCAACTTGCCAAGTGCAACCACAAATATCACATTCCATAAGAATCCAAAAGGGTCAAGCAAAGAATCACTTCACCAGCTGCCTGAAGCCTTTAACTTTCAACACTTTTTTGGTTCCAAAAAGCTTAATGCTGTCTCTGAGTTTCACTCAAATTATAGTCACTAACCAAAAACAAATCAAAGTTATTCAACTTGTTTCTTATCGTTGTTTTACAAATAAATGCATGAGATATGCTTACATTGATCCAAAGCCAAATAGCATAAAATACCCTAATGAGCACAATCCAATAAATCTAATTATTTCTCAGATCCTCCAGAGCACGCCTCTTTAGCAAAGCTTTTGGAGCTGTCACATTATCAATTTGCTCCCTCTTGATGCTTGGTGGATTCTCCTTCATAAGATATGAATCAGCAACTTTTTGAGGTGTTTCTTGAATCAAACCAGTTATGTTGCTTTTCATTTTCATCACTGAACAAACCAACTGTTCACCATTCAATTTAATCTCTTCCTCTTTCTGAGGATATGAATTTGTCTTTTTAGGTGCTTGCAACTTGCCTTGACAACTTTGGCCATCTCCAGCAGTAAAGTCTGACAACCAATTCACATCAATTTTAGAAACAAGCGCAAACTGTAAAAAATAATAATAATAATAATAATGTTTTGGTAATAGTTTTTACCTTCACCAAGCAAAGTAGAGAAAACAAGAGATTCATCCACAGTAGTTGCACCTGTTTCTGGCACATTCTGAATCAGCTCCATTGCGTCTTCCACATTTTCAACAATAAGATTGGAAATATTATCTTGTTTTAAGTTGCTTGGTTCACATTCTGATACTTTCTCAACTGGAGTAGAAGCAACATGAAAAGCTTTTGCCTCAACCTTGAAAGCTTTTGCCTCAACCTTGACAGATTCATTCTCTTGTAATTCATAAACAATGGAACCTTGAATGTCATCATCAACCTTGGTAAGCGCATTATCCTGCATCTTTGACTCTTCAGTTAGTTCAAAATCGGGCTCATCTGAAATGGCAAGATAAGTGTGTTTTAGCTTTGCTACTTCCTCCATTTGATTTTCACATTCATCATGTTGGTCTTCGGCAACTCGTGTGGCAGCCGATTCAGTAATCATTACATTTTTTGGCAACTTTTCGTCCATTTGATGAACGCATTCACAATTGTGGTCTTCAGAAGCTTGGGTGGCAGCTTGTTCAGTAATCATTACATTTTTTGGCAACTCTTCATCCATTTGATGTTTGCATTCACCATTGTGATCTTCAGAAACCTGTGTGGCAGCTTGTTCAGTGATCATTGCATTTTCTGACAACTCTCCTGCATCCTCAAGTATCAAATCAACTTGTAAGGCCTGTTCACTGGGTTTTTCAACCTCAAATTCTTCTCCCTCTCCAAAAAACAAATTCAGCTCCAAGGCTTCACTTTCTGTCATTTCAGGGAGTATCAAAATTATTAAAGACTGCAAAACCAAGTAGTAAGAATATTAAATAATCTCTAATGAACTTTTTTTATTCAAGCATCAAGTACCTACCATGAGAAGGAGAAGCACACACTGCAGAAATAGTCTTGCAATTGACGACTGCCTCACTTTTGAATGGAGAAATACCATCTAGTTTTTCAAAGTCAGCTGCCTTCTTAGATTCAACAGTAGTGAGCATCTCATCATCAAGTTTGTGCAAACAATGTGCTTCCCCACCCTCTGTAGAATGGATCATACCTTTATTTTCACATGAGATTTTGTTTAGAGTTAAACAATCAATTTCATTCATGAAAGTTTCTTCCTTTACTGAACCTTGTTGCACTTTAACTTCCTCTTCAGCAACCTCCTGATGATCTCTTGCATTGTTTCCATGGCTTGAAACATCTGTACGTTCACCATTGTGATCTTCAGAAACCTGTGTGGCAGCTTGTTCAGTGATCATTGCATTTTCTGGCAAATCTCCAGAATCCTCACTTATCAAATCAACTTGTAAGGGCCGTTCACTGGGTTTTTCAACCTCAAATTCTTCTCCCTCTCCAAAAAACAAATTCAGCTCCAAGGCTTCACTTTCTGTTATTTCAGGGAATAGAAAAATTATTAAAGACTGCAAAACCAAGAAGTAAGAATATTAAATAATTTCTAATGAACTTTTTTTATTCAAGCATCAAGTACCTACCATGAGAAGGAGAAGCACAAACTGCAGAAATAGTCTTGCAATTGACGGCTACCTCACTTTTGAATGGAGAAATACCATCTAGTTGTTTAAAGTCAGCTGCCTTCTTAGATTCAACAATAGTGAGCATCTCATCATCAAGCTTGTGCAAACAATGTGCTTCCCCACCCTCTGTGGAATGGATCACACCTTTATTTTCACATGAGATTTTGTTTAGAGTTAAACAATCAATTTCATTCATGAAAGTTTCTTCCTTTATTGAACCTTGTTGCACCTTAACTTGCTCTTCAGGAACCTCCTGATGATCTCTTGCATTGTTTCCATGGCTTGAAACATCTGAAGGAAATACAATTACTGCATGATAAACAAACAAATAGAAATTGAACAGAGCAAAAAAGATGGATGTACATCATTGCATGATAAAAAAAATACAATTAACTCAAGACAAAGTAATTAGTTTCCTTCACCATGCCCTTGCAGCTTAAAATTGCTTTCTAGTAACCTCCTGAAAAGTTATTCAAAGTATTTATCCTTTCAATCAGTCTCAAAGCTAATGTAATTAACTAAGTTATAAGATTTATATTTCTCTGTCTCTTGGATTCATAAGCAGAAAAGGAATAAAATATCTAAAACTTGCTTCAATTAATAACAAAGACTAAGATAGTAAGATTAAATACTTCTAAACACATAGGTACAGGTAAAAAAGGAATTTGTCAACAATATCCAACAAAAATTTTAAATCTTGCAAAGCTTCTCAAGCAAAGATACTCACCATGGGATGAGAAAGCCATTTTTTCAAATTCCCTGTCAGAATCACTGTTTATATCCTTGCATTTGAAATTTCTATCCACTTTTCCAACTTTTTCAATTGCATCTGCAGCTTTGACATCCATATCCAAATCTACAAAATCACTCGTGTCCGACTCCAACACAGACTTCTCTTTGAGATTGAAAAGCTCAACCGCATTCCCTTCAAGTTGTAATACAGTGTACAAGGATCTATTAGATGTCGTATCAATGTTCCCAAAATCAGTAGATGCAACCTCATCCACAATCACAATATTTGATTTACCAGGCTCCTCTGTGCAATTTGATTGCAAAGCAACTCCATTTTGTGCCACCTGCATGTCCATTGTCATCATGCATGTTTCTTTGTCAGCTACTTCACTGTTTTCGCAGATACCATCAAAAAGGTTGCCATCAAGCACTTCTGGAGTCGCTTCTTCATCCAAGTGATCACCAACAAATTTCTTAAAAGTGTCCACCTGAGACTGAGAGTCACTCCCTTCAAATGATTTTTCTTTCTCCTCCATCCTATCAATCCTGTTGATGTGCTTGGAAGACTGTGCCATTGATTCTACATTCTTTCCTGCAGAAAATTCACTTTCTCGACCAGTGGTCTGAGAAGACAGTTCTTGATTACTTGGTTCAGATAATGCTTCCATAAATAATGGTTGGCCACCATTACTGTCAAAACTAACGTCTTTTTTCCCAGCCATGCAATCTCCAAAATCTTGCTGGCAAAAAACCTCATTGTTTGCTATTGCAGTATTGCTCACTTTTCCATCTTCCAGCTCCTCTAAATAAAATTGAGATAAAACATCCCTTTCATCTTCACAATTTGAATTATCCGTTATTGTTTTCTCATCAGCAACATCTACAAATTGCAAGCATGTGAAATCAAGTTAACAGAAATATGCAAAAAAAACAAAAAAAACGTTGGCTATTTCTACAGCATGCATGGTTATCAGTATCACTTATCAGGGATTAAGAATGTGCTTTGATCTTCAAGTTAGTCTCTTTAATGCATAAAAGAGTAATCATATTGTCAAATAAAATAGGAACTTACCGTGACATTTTCTGCTCTGCTCAGAAAAATTACCCCCACAAAAGGACAATCCAGTACCAAAGGCTGCAAAAATGAAAATTTATTGCATTATTAGAATGGAAACCTGTCAAGTGCATAGGTTGAGTCTCTCAAAGTGCAATTTTAGATTCTCTCGCCGACATTTTTCAATGATCCATGTCAGAATTTTTGAACGTTTTGGTGTTCAATTAAGCATTATTTATGAACCAGCCAAAAAATGTCCAATTTTGATTTTTGAAAAATAGTAACCTAATAACCTTGGAACAAACCTTGTTGATTTTCATCATCGTCTTTTGCAGTTGTACACCCAGTATGAGGGGCTGCAACAAATATAACATCCAACATTTGAAAACAAGAAGTTCGTATAAGACACATAAAAAAGCATTTATTATAAAAGGTTCCAATTAAATTGTAAGAAGAAGAGTTAGTGAGGGGCCCTTACATTTTAAAGCAATAGTGGTAGCAGAACAGTTTTGACCTCCATTGCAATCCTTTTCTTCTGGGGTAAACTGACAGATACCTTTCCCATCTTGATGTTCATCGGCACAGCTCGTTCTAGGTAGCTCGGTAGCATTACAGGCATTTCCCTCCTCATAAAATTGGATAAAAATGTTCTCAGAGTGAGAGAAGACATTTCCATCCTCGTGTAAGCTTCCTTTACCAATATGAGGTACTACTTCGCTCCTAAGTTCATATGTTGTATCATCCTGTTTAGTCCTTTCTAGACCACTTACTCCATCCTGCTCAATAGATTCTCTCTTACTTTGAATTGAATGTTCAATCACATCATCACTTTCATGGTGTATGTTTTTGGTGTCCTCTACAACAGGCTCTGCCAAAGCATCTGGTGATGCTTTCCTAATTTGGGGCACCAATTTGTGTACATTTTTATCTGTTGTATTATCTTGTTCAGTCCTTTCTGGACTACTGAATCCATCCTCTTGAACAGATATATTTTCAACTTCAGTTGAACGATCATTGACACCAACATTTTCCAGGCATACACCTTCGGTGCTCTTGGTAAAAATCTCTGCTCTTACTGCTGATGATGCTTTCCCATTATCAGGTAATACTTCATGCTCAATTTCATCTTTTGTATTGTCTGGTTCAGTACTTTTTATACCATGAACACCATCTTCCTGAATAGATATCATATCAACTTCAGTTGAATGATTACTGATACAATCGCTTCCATTGCTTACATCCTTGCCTGTTGACATTACTTTTCTTGCAGTTCCTTTCTCCAATTCAAATAGACTGGGGCATTCATCTACACATGATTAAGAACATACTAATTAAACACAGAAAAGCATTAAAAATCATCATTTAATAGAAATTTAGTTACCTGGAAAAGCTGATTGATTTGCACACGAGAGGCCATCAGCTAGAGAAACCACATCACAAGCTTTTACGTGAAATTCTGCTGATTTAAATTCTTCTGAATCATGACCATATAAATTTGCACAGATCTCAAATGATTGAGATGATTGATAATCTGCACCACTCTCGTTACTACCATTTGAGACCAGTTTCCCGGTGTCATCCACCAGACCAATGTTCTTCTCACTAGAGTCCACAGAAAGCCCTGCAACTGTTGATTCTTCTTGTTCTGTACTTGCCAGCTTGATGGGTGTTGCAGCCACAGTTTCCTCCAAAACTGTTGCAGCATCTATCTCCTCCCCAGTGCCAGAATGCAGAGCAGAAACATCCACAGAAGCATTACTTCGTTTTCCTCTAGATTTACTTTTGGACTCCCCTTTCTTCTCATAGCTTTTAAGAGCATTGCTCTTGTTTGAAGTTAAATAATTTTTTTCCCCTGCAGCTTCTGGCTTAGTCACTCCAGCATCTTCACTTGGTGGTGAAATGTTAGTAAGTGTAGTTTCTTCTATCATAAGGGACATTCTTGATGACCTCTGTTGCTTCTTCTCAACAGATTTACAGTGTACAGCAGGTCCCATGAAGTCACTTCTTAAGGTATGTCGTGTAGATCGCCTTGGAGGTTTTCCAACCAAGGATTCATCCACGTCCTTGGAAGATTCTGTCTCCTCAACTACTGCACGTTTTCGTTTCTGTCGTCCAACCTTTCCATCTCTACTACCAATTTCATTCATTTCATTAGAGGTTGCTACCAAAGTGAGTCTAGAGGAATTTCTAGAAGACCTTAGTTCATTAGTTTCACTGATAGCCCCTTTACATTCTTTAACAACACCAACAATTTCAATTGCGGAAACATTTCCTGCTGACTGAGCTTTAGACCTTGTGACCCTTCCAACCACTTCAGCTTTAATCAATTCAGAGTTTTTACACTTACCCACATTGCTTGTTGATCTCCTGCAACCCTTTCTAGCTTCAACATTATCGCTGTCAATGATCTTGCTTACCTCCTCCTCCTGAGATGCGGTAGATTTTTGCCTAGCAGCATTTCTTCTTAAACCCTTCAAACGTTCTTGAAGATGAAGAACCTTTTGACAACCATCTTGACTCCTAATAGTTTCAGTTTCATTCTCAATCAAAGAAGAGGTCTCCTTATTAACCTTAGCCTGTGACCGAGTGATCCTACTAACACTTTCTATCTTTTCATTTCCTCTCCCTCTCTTCTTTCCAACAACTTTATCAGAAACATTGCTTTGCTTCGAATTCTTCGAATCAGGATTAATTAAAGTTGTCCTCCTCCTGCTTCTTCTGCCTGGCATTCGATAAACTGAAGGCTCATATTCGCGGGTTTCATTCTCAGGACTGAACCTAACTTTCTTGAATTTCTTAGGTATATCATTAGGATCTTTCTCATTAGAAGTGGGATTATCATTTACCTGTGCACAATTAGAAAAATAAATAAATAAATATATATATATATATATATATATATATATATAAGTTAATTCATAAATCTGGTTTTCACAAAAATGAAAAGAATCAAACAGTAGAGACAATTCTAAATCTGGTTTCCACTGAATAAAGAATCAAATAAAAAAACAAAATTTGAAAAAATAGCTCTCATAGAATATTTAAAAATTTCAATTTTAAGAAATTGAAATAATAAATTCTGACATTTTAAAAAATTTAAATTAAACCCCACCAATCTTAACCAATTCTTTTGGCTTAAACCAGTTTGACTTTTAATTCAACAATATAACAGACACATTGAACCAAAACTTCCAATTTCTGTTTTCTCTCCTCCATTTTCTTTGCAAACAAACAGAAAAACAAATGTAACAGAAAGCAAGAATTACAGTACTCAAAATTTCATCAACCAAACAGTACAGACAACAATAATCACCCAAAATCACTCAAAAAAGTAAAATTAAAAACAGAAATGAATAGTCAAACCTGGAGATGGGCAGTCAACGTTTCCGCCATTTCCAGATTTGTTTTATTGGCTGGTAAGCCATGTTTTTTGCACAGAGCCTGCAATTGTTTCCTTTTCAAGGAATGAAAATCCATTTCTTCCATTCAAAACCACATGAACTCAACATATGAACGAAGAAAGTAAATCAAAGGTATTGTTTGGGAATTTGAAAGTCGAGTTCCGTTTAAATTCAAAACGGATTTAGTTTTTCCCGCTCTTGGAACTTTGGATTGTATTTCTATTTATTATATAGTGTATTGGCCTTTACCACTCGCTGCTGCAGATTAAAGTAACAACTCGCTTTTATGGCTTGCCAAATCACTGAGTATGAGGGTATAATGGTAATTCTGTGAAGATTTACGCGAGTATTGTGAGTTTCCGCCTCGGGTAATGTAAAGTGAATGTGACATTGTACAGTGTATTTTCGAGTGGATAAGGAGCCTTTGAGTGGTAGCCAAGCGTAGGAGCTTTTTTTTTAAAT
>CATKHJ010397582.1:0-12503 GCA_949750685.1 Vernicia montana | reverse complement strand
TAAAAAATATGAGGGTATATTTATAAATATTAATTTATATATATACAAAAAATATAATAATTTATAAATATATATTTAATAATTTTAAGTATATATTATAAATATATTTATAAATATATATAAATATATACTAAAAATAATTTTATATATATATATATAATTATTATTATTATTATATATATGAGGAAAAATGAAGTCGGATGTAGATATTTTTATTTAGGGGTTGATATGAACGAGCTGACTTTTTTTTTTCTCCTACTTGCAAATGGATTTCTGTTTATGGAAATGAATTTCTAACTTTTTTAAATTACGGAAACGTGCCTGAAACGTTTTTCAAATTACGGAAACGTGTCCGAAACGTTTCGGATAAGTTTCCGTGAGTTTCCAATTAGGAAACGTTTTCGAAATGCGAAAACGCGATCTCCTGAGAGTTTCCGTGCATCATAGGATCATATTGGGTAGATAGAATGCGAAAATTCAGGAGATCCGATATCTAGGGATCTTCCCATATTCTAATCAGATTCCTATTTGCCATATTCAATCTTGCACCTACACTAAACAACTGTCGAGCTTCTAACAAGCTCATCCAACCCCAAGAGCTATTGCTTCCTTTCCCTGCATTCCAAAAGTCTGAATGGGGAAAGTATTTTGCTTTAATGATTCTTGCCCACAAACAATTGGGATTTGAGATTAAACGCCATGCTTGTTTTGCAAGCATAGCAATATTAAAATTCTCAAAACATTTAAAGCCTAGCCCTCCATTCGACTTTGCTTTGGCTAATTTCCTCCATGACATGAAAGCAATGCCTCTGTTATTCTCTCCTTTTCCCCACCAGAAACTAGATAATATTTGATTCATTTTTTTGCACATACCCAATGGAATCTTAAAGCACGAAAGAAGGTAATTAGGAATGGCTGTTAACACTGATTGAATCATTACCTTACGACCCCCATGAGATAAGAGCTTTCTTTTCGAAGATGTTGCTCTCTACTTCAGTCTGTCAATCATGAATTGGCAAGCATCTATTTTGGATCGTCCCCAAAGTGTAGGAAGACCTAAGTATTTATCTCCATTTAACAGTTCCTTCATTCCCATAGACTGCAGCACCATTGCTTTATGGCTCTCTGGAGAATTTCTACTAAAGAGAATGGATGATTTGGTAGCATTGACTCTTTGCCCAGATGCATTTCCATAAGTATGGACAATCTGCTAAATGTTCTCCAATTCAAGTATTGATGATCTACAAAACAAGATCATATCATCGGCGAATAACATATGGGATATGATAGGACTCCTTCTAGAAACTTGGATGCTGTGAATGACACCTTTTCTAGTTGCTGCATCCAACATTAAAGATAGAGAATTTGATACCATGAGAAATAAAAATGGGGACAGGGGATCTCCTTGCCTTAGTCCTCGTGAAGGCTTAAAAGACTTGGTTGGGTTCCCATTCCCCAGGATAGAGTATGAAATAGTTATGATACACTGAGCCACCAAATTCACAAAGCAATCATTGAACCCCATTTTCCGCATAATGGAGAAAAGAAACGCCCATTCCACGCGATCATATGCCTTGAGCATATCTAGCTTTATTGCGCATTCCAGCCTTTTCTTTGCTTTAGATGTTCGAAGCTTGTGGACAAGTTCATGTACAATCAACACATTGTCTTGTATGGATCTATTCGATAAAAAGGCTGCTTGATTTAAACTTATCAGCTGCTCCATCCAAGGTTTTAGTCTTGAAGTAATAATCTTGGATATAATTTTATATAAGAAGTTACAGAGAGAAATAGATCTGAATTGTGTTACCTGCGTTGGGAAGGGCACCTTAGGAATTAGCACGATGTTGGTGTGGTTGATGCTTTCTGTCATTACTCCAGTTATGAAAAAAAAATTTAACTGCTTCAATGACAACTGGGCCAACTTCATGCCACCCTTTCTGATAAAAGATACCTGGATATCCATCAGGACCAGTTGATTTTAATCCACCCAAATTGAAGACTGCTTCCCTAATTTCAATCTCTGTAATTGGAGCAACAAGGGCAGTATTAATATCTTCTGTAACTAATGTTGGCACACAAGAAAGAACTTCCTCCAATTGTTGAGAGCATTCTGATTTATACAAATTGATAAAAAAATCTTCAATCAGCTTTGTTATTCCTTTATCCCCTTCCAGCCACTGCCCATCACCGTTTTTCAACTTAATTATAGTGTTTCTTTGCTTTCTCTGAATCGCCGATGCATGGAAGAATCGTGTATTCTTGTCCCCATCCTTCATCCATTGCACTTGGGATCGTTGAAGCCAATACTTTTCTTCCATTCTCCAACACTGATTCAATTCCTCTAACCATCTATTTTCTTTTTCTTTATCTAAGGCAGTCAATGGTTTCTGATACAGTTTATCGATGTTCTGTTGCAACTCTTGGATTTTGACTTTAGTGTTACCCACCATAGTTCTACTCCATTCCTACAACTTTAAAGAGCAAGTTACAAGTTTCTCTTGAAGACTTGTCAGGTCCATCTGTTGATAACTCCCTCTCCATGCAGTTTGGAAGACGTGGTTCCAATCTTGGGCTTCAAACCACTTGTATTCAAAGCGGAACCCCTTGAATCTTCTCCTTTGACCTGACTCTAATGCAAGAATGAGTGGTCTATGATCTGAACCAACTAATTTTTCATGGTAAACCTGTGCATAGCTAAATAAAATTCTCCAACAAGCGTTACAGACAACACGGTCTAGCCTCTTTGCCACTCCTTTCTCTTCATGCCTTTTGTTATACTAGGTGTAAATAGGCCCTTTGAATCCAATGTCAATTAAATTTCAGGAATCGAGCCAATTTTGAAATCTCCATAAATCTTTGTTCTTGACTGCCTGACCCCCAAATTTCTCCACTCTACTGGCTATGTCATTGAAATCACCTGAACAAGCCCAAGCCATCTCAGAATCTGGTTGAAGAAAACTCCATTTTTTAAGCACATTCTCCCTATGCTCCTTTCTAGGATCCCCATAAACAAAGGTGTGAATCCATTCAACTTGCTTATCTTTTCTAAAATATTTAACATGGATATAGTATTAGTTCTGATCCAATACTTTAATATCAACAGACGATCTCCACCATGAAACAAGACCTCCAGATAAATTAACTGGTTCCACATAACATCCCTCCTCAAAATTAAGCCTCCGTCGTAGTTTTTCCAAATAATCGGATGTTTTCTTCGTTTCCGAAAGAAAAACAATCTGGGGACTATGTTTATTAATTAAGTCCCTCAGGACTCTAACTGTTAGTGAGCGTCCCAACCCCTGACAGTTCCACAACAATAGATTCATGGCTCCCCGGTGGCTTTGGGCGAGCTACCAACGCCATAAGAACTGTCTAAAAAAGCCTCATCTTCAGTCATTGTATCTTCCTTGCTCCCAATTCCAATTGAGGGAGGATTGTCTTCTATCTCTTGGATATGAATCCCTGCTAACTTTCTCCTGGTTCGTTCCTTGAGTCTCAGCTTTCAAAATTGACCCACCTCAAGAAAAAAAATCTTCTGATGAGACTGAGTTTAGATTAGAGGTAACCTGCAGCATCTCTTGAAATTCAAAATCCTCTGTTCCCCTCCCATCTAAGCTTTCAGGAGATGGCATATTGCATTTACTATCTTTTATAAGTTTCCTCTTTGCTGGCTTCAATGGGCTGTTACTAGCAGAGGTTTTGAATTTAATATTTTGAGTGGGCCTTAGAGAAATGTCAAAACATTTTCTTTTATTACTTCTGAGATTGCCCAAAAATGGGCTCAAAATAAGCTCTGAATTAGAGTTAGCATCCAATCCATGTTGTTGGTGATGAATGATTTGTACGTAGATATATAGGTTGCAAGTTTATGGAAACATTAGAGAATAATATATTCACATTTGAGAATAAAATAACAAAATAATTTATTTTCTGTATTGGGTATATTAATTTGAACATTAAAGGAGAAGAATCAGCTACCTCCCTCCATCATCCAGGGCATCTATCAACGTCACTTACAATTTGAATTCTTGGCTATCAACTATGCACTTATGGCGCAATTTATTCTAAATTTCTAATGATAGAAGGCAAACCAGTTTGCAAGTAACTGAATATAAAATTTTTTTTTTTTTTTGGTCCAGTGGCCGCATAGTGTGAGAGCAAGTAGAAGTGTAATCATTCACGTTTTAACTTCCCTAAAGAGAGATTAGCATCCAGCAGCACAAAACACAAATTAATGATTAATGCTAATACTAATGTGATCACGGCCATATATTAAATTGATAATCCCAAGATTAAAATGTACTAAGAACCTGTACCCATGCTAAAGTTAAATCAAATTTTCAGATTAAATATTTGAAGTCAATATTTAACAAATAATTCATGAATATATAGTTTAAATTTACAGTATGATCAAAGTGGAAGAGTAGGTCATGGCCCATACGATTAACTGGGTGAAATAATCATTGATTAAGAACAATGATTCCATGACATAGATGACACTATATATAATTATATATTCACGGGAAATACTTACCTATTATCAGTGTATACATCAAAGTCATATTAGTGCGCTTTTAATCAACTAATATTTAAATCATTTTTAAGATTGTAGAATTTAAATTATAATTCCATTCAAAGTTGAATTAATATATATATATATATATATATATATATATATATATATATATATATATAAAGGAATGAATTGATTACCACAATCATTTAATTTTTATCCTTTGGTGAACTACACGACATGTTGCTTCCCCCTATTTTCAAACGCCACATTGCCCATTATGTGAAATTTGAATATTATCTCTTAACTCAATCACTTACCATTGGTTAAGTTGACCCAATTAAAAATTTTGATAAAATAATATAAATTTTGACCCAATGAATTTGGCATTGTTTTTACAAAAAGTTGATTTTAATCTCATTTAATTATTATAGGCCTAAAGTTGATTTTAGACAGTTAATATTTGAAATTTTGTCCAAAATTAATTTTAAACCCATAAAACCAAATGACAAGTAGCTATGATCCGTGATCCGTTGACTCGTGAGATTTATTCCTTACGCTTTGTTCAAAATCAGCTTTTTGCGAAAGCTATGTAAGCAACATGGAAAAGTATAAATTAGCATATATACAAGTTGAGCACTCCGTTTAAAAAACAAAAGGCTCAAACAATTGTGGTGGAAGTCTAGGTATTAGAACTATTTACTTGATGGAGAAGTTAGCTTGTTTTCCTCGGAATCATGTTTTAAAGAAGCATCTCCACCCATTAATTCCTGAAAACCTTCAACCTTCACCGGCGGAGCCCTTACCATGCCCATATTCCTGCAAGAACATGTGCGTTTTAGAAATTCAGCAGGTACGTCTAATTAGCCAAGTAAATTCAATTTCATGATTTTTGCTTACGGTGTCTGCATTTGAGGAACTTGCATGGAAGCCAACTTCCTAAACTGATTGCTAGATTGAGCTTGGAGATTTGATATTGCAGCAAGTTGTTGCTGCCGGAACTGCATTTGTGGATGTCTGGAGTGGATGGGATTGAAGGCATTTCCATCCATTGGCAATTCTGGTGGGTTCTCAATCTTCACTTGTACCAATGGTTTGTCCTTATCCATATCCATAGCAGGGCGATGAGCAGATTGTTGGCGTCTACGCAATCTCTCCAACTGCTGCTGCTGCTGAAAATTCAAAGTTTGGGGATGAACCATCTGCTGCATCTGTGGATGCATTTGCCTTGTGATCTGTATCTTCACAAAATAACATACAATTTAATATAAAAATTCCCATAATATTCAAAGAATAACACGGAAAGGCATTTGTGATCCAAGGGCTATCTAAACAATGGAAGCATCCACACATCCTATTTACAGTCCTCCAAACAATACCCAAATCCTGATTAAAGCTAGATTCTAAGACAAATCATTTAAACAACTACCTTAAAATGCTAGTTTAATGCCAGGTGAAAACCTGTTATGCTGTTGGAACGATAAAAGCCACAGAAGCGTGATGGAGAACAGCTAGTCAATTGAGAAAATGCAATTACAAAGAATGCTAGGAAATCACTAACCAAAAGGCAACAGCATGCCTTTTTCAATGATAACCAGGGATAAAGGTTTTCTTTGCTCGAGGGGGGAAGTGGAGCTGTCTGGAACAGAATTTATTGAATAGAGGAACACCATTTCTTTTAACAAGCTAAAATAGCTGGACATTACTTATTCATACCAGAAGGAGAATTTGAACAAGTTATTTTATTTGGAATCGATCAAAATCTCAAACCAAAAATTACAGATATAAAGTCAAAGAGGTAAAATGGGACTCAGAATAAAGAAAACAATTTAGATCACATACTTGTTGTGGCAGCCGAAGAGTGCTCTGGTGCTGAGGCTGCAACTGTGATTGGATTCCATGTATTTGCTGCTGAGTTGGTTGCACAATATTCCTAGTGCCATCCTTAACTAGCTCCATCAGAATGCCAAGATTACTTGCAAGAAAAACAGGAACATGTTAGTTGGACACAAATGTGCTAACAAGTTCACACAATAAGGTATAATCCGATTCAGGGAAAGGAACAATTGAGCCAAAGAACAAATTAATCTAAGACTTGTTCAGCCATGAAATGATAAAATTACCTGCATTGTCCACATAAAACCACCAAGAACAAAATAATTTAAGATTTTACAGTGAACTCCATTAGATGCACTGATTTTTTACTCTAATAGTTAAGTGCTTCAGCATTATCAACAATTATGTGAAAATGAAAACAAAATAATTGTGATCGGATATACTACTTATTGATGAACCCCATTGACCATTAAATAATGGCTCAGTCATCGCATCATGATCATGGGCCATAAGTCTGACAAAGTGACAAATAATTGGCATTAAGTCATTGTATAAACTCCATTTGCAATTTGGATTTTCAGGCAAATGAATTTCCCAACTAAGCTTATTTCAGTTCATACTACTAAATTGAGCACTTGATGATTACAGACCAGCTTGACTATCCTTTGTGGTTCAGTTTGAATCGTTTTTTCTGTTGGCATTAGTTGTTCAACAGCATATGACTCATTGGTAGATGTGCATGCCAGCTGCATACTCACCATTCAATAAAAGGGAAACAAAATAATATGTAATGATGGGCAAAGGAAAGCATCATATGAAGGCAACTATAACAACGAAATAGTCTTCTGCAGTTGAACTCTTAGGCTAGTACAATTTGTTACTTTCTTTCACATATTGTGATAAACATCTAACCTTTTCCATACACATTGCGACAAAGGGCTACAGCACACAAGTCATTGGCAATTTGCAAAAAATAAAACATAGATGTATTACAACATCATGATTAAGTGAATCTCACGGACACCTTAAAGCAGAAATTCAAGAACTAATAGTTCATTCACTTTGACAATCATAGAGTTCAAGCTTGAAATAAAGTTCAAGCTCAATAAAGGTGAACCACATAGCAACAACATCCAAGAAAAAATATGTAATTTCTTTTTTTTTCTTTAAAAATGATGGGAAGAAAAAAAAAAACTCAAACAAACATGACAAGTAGGATTTCAAACTCACCTGTATCCCACTGTTTGAAGAAACATCTTAAGTAGGTCAACTGCTGAACATTGTTTCCGATAATTATCAGTAAAAACTTTCAAATTACAGCCCAGTTTACAAATATGACACCTGAGCAATTGAGATAAGACTTCCACTGGAACTTCTGTTGCACTGTCAAACCCCACCCGTGCCAACATACGGGCCACTACCTTTTGAGACAGCTGTGATGCTTGCTCTTGACCAAGAAGTTTCCTATTTCCTTCGGACCCATTTTTTGTACGATGCAAACTTCCTCCCTGTTCCACACTAATACCAAGTCTCTCTATCACAACAGAACTCCTGGTCTGAGGTAAAGAATCAAGTACTCCATGGAACTCAAATTTCTCACTGTCTTGCGTTCTAATTATCAGTGGAAGTGCACTATCAGGTACACAATTTAACATAAACATTGTTTCTGGGAAAAAAGATATATCATCATCAATGGAATTACAACCATCTAAAACAGAACTGGGATGCATACTCGGTGTAAAAGCAACACGTCTTCTCTTATGTTTATCAAGAAGTCTAAGATAAGTAGACATTTCCTCAGGCGAACGTTTGTCCGACTCCCTGTCCCCAAATGACAGCCTGTATGGTCTATTAACTTTATGCTTTTCTATAAACTGATTGTACCATGTTTCAGGAAACTCTTCATTCCTAAATCTCTGGGGTACACTATCCATTTCAGAATCACCATATCTTGATCCACTACTAAAGGCAGATTTAGAATGGCTCTGCAAACATGATCAATGATATAAACATTAAACCCAAGTACCCATTTATAACCAAAAACTGGTAAGCATCAAAAGTTACAATGACTGCATATATATAATTTGACACATAGCAGCAAATGCATTAAACATTAATTGCCATTAAAAAAAAAAAAAAAAGAATGCTTATGCATATTGTTCAACACTAATTTATTATTAGAAATTAAAAATATAATTAAAGAAAAAAAAAATTATGAGTGTGATTAGTTTATCAAACCTTAGACGGCCCCGCATTCGGGCCACCACCACCACCTTCTCGCCGTTGATCGCCGTCCTCTAGCGTGAAGTACACGTCATCACCATGTAACTGCAAATCTGAAAATCCAAATATATATATATATACATAAATAAAGAAATTGCAGTTTGAAACCAATTATCACTACACGGAGACTTGACTTTGAAGACTTACAATAAGGATTAAGCTTGGAAACGGCAACGGAAGAAGAGGAAGTGGCCGGGTTATTGAAAGAGAGAAAGAGAGAGACACTAGCTTTGTCGAACAAGAGAGCACGGACCCGGAGCTGGAGGTGGATCTGGGGCTTGGATTTGGGCTCGTCAGCCCGCAAGAAGGAATCCCAGGAAGAGGGAGATGAGAGGAAATGAACGAAGGTGGAGTAGAGAGAGTCGCCAAGCCAAGTCCGCCATACGCCGAGAGTCTCCAGCTTCCGGGCTAGCTCGAAGCCGCGGCCATCGTCGCCGAGGAGAGACATTTTTCTCAGAGCGGACGAAAAATCAAAATGGTCGAGTTTTGATTGGGTGTGCGACGGTACAGAGATAAAAAAAAAATTATAAATAAATAAGTGTGCGACGGTACAGCGGTAAAAAATTAATAAAGTTCTCGCGCCAGGAAGGGGTCGAACCTTCGACCTTCTGCTTAGGAAACAGACGCTCTATCCACTGAGCTACAAGCGCTTGCTAATAGAATTTTTTCTATAAATTTATTAAACTAATGAATAAATTATGTAAATAAACTAGTTAAAATATGTATATATATTTTTTAACAACATGCTTTTAAATTTTATTTTTAAAAAATTAAATTTAAATAATTACAAATTATTTAAATTGTATGATTATATTTAAATAAATGGATGAATGATAAAAGCTAAAAATAAATCATACTCCCTCCATTTCAAAATATTTATTGTTTTAGATATTTTTTTTTAGTTTCAAAATATCTGTCATTTTAAAATTTCAAAAAAGTATTTATTATTTTTTTTCCAACTTTACATTTTATTTATTTCTCTACTAAACATTTGTATTAATTATTTTTATTTCTTTACATTAAAATCAAAAAAAGTTATTTTAATCTTTTTATCTTAGAATTATGATAGTTAAATAATTTTTTTAATCAGTATGCCGAAATTTTAAATGACTAATATTTTAAAACGGAGAAAGTACATATATTTAATTTAGTTAAAATATTATTTATACCGACACATAATTAATAACATAAACTCAGCTCCACCACCTGCATATTCAACTCATGCATTAAGTTATCGGAATTATTGATAATTGATACTCTTCTTGTCGTTTTAGAAGAATATACTTAGATTAAAAAAGTAATAAATTAGTAATAATTTCAAATTAAATAGAGTAATATACCTTTAATTTGTCTTTCACCAAAACTCTATCAATAACATTAAGTCAATTAATGTTAAGGATAAATTTAGAAAAAAATCAATTAATGTTACATTGGATTTGTAAAACGATAATTATATTGAAGCAAAATTATTTTTCTAAAAAGACAGTTATTGTGAAACGGATGGAATATAAATTTAAAAAAGTAATCATAAAAAATAATTATTAATCTCTCAACTTATTTTATATTTAATCAATATCAAACTTCTCACACATATTTTACTATTAACGGGAAATAAATGAAAAGTAAATTGAAAATATTACATTTCCAATATTTGGTTGATTAGGAATGTTACATTCCTAAAAAAATTTGAAATTTTGAATACATCAACCTTTTGTCATCTTAAGCATAGTCGGAGTATAATTAATAAAGGGGTTTTTAAACAAATATTTAAAAAAAATAAAATATTTTCATATGTCTTTTTTTTTTTTTTAAAAATACAACTTATTAAATTTTCTATTTCAAAAATGTCATATTTTCAAAAGTATATGAAAAGTATATCATAAATATATAAATAAAATATGTCATTTTTAAAAACTAAAAAAACAAAATAATATTTAAAAAAAATTAAAAAAAATATATTTAATATAATTTCCACGTTAATAAAAGAACAATTGTTTTCATGGACAAATAATAACAAGCCCAAGCCTTGGTGGCTTCGGCCCATCCAAGCCTGTAATGTACTGAAGTTTGCTTGTATTCTATTTGGGATGCCTGGCTTTTGATCATGCTCACCAATTCTCCCCTGCCCTTCTTGGGGAGATTATTATCTAAATTTTAAATTCTTTATACCACTCAATTTTACCAATCAACCTTTAATTCAGTATTTGGAAAAAAAAAATAATAATTCAGTGGTGCTCGAATCATCTCTAAAGTTAAAAAACCTTGAGTTTTAATTTTAATCAGAGCCAAATTAAAAAAAAAAAAAGAAATTATACCATTCAATTTTTTAGATAATAATAATAACTGAGTTTAAGAGTTATTTAAAAAATGTCAAGTAATTCTTTTAAAATTTTATTATGTATCAAAAAATTAAATTTATATGAAGTAATCTCATCAATTTTTTCTCACATCAATATGTTTTTATAAGTTTCAATTAAAATTTATACAAACTAATATATTTAATGTATTTATCATTTTTTTTATTTGGTTCATATATAATAAATTTGACCCGTATATATTTTATTTATATTAATATATGTTTAAAATTATCATAAGGTAATATTAAAAAAACTCAAAAAATAATTCATATTTCCATCTATTGCTCTGATTAATTAATGGAGTTTAGTTTTATCCAACATCCTTGTTCAGATGAATTTAGGTGAGGTTTCACAAAAAAAAATTAACTGATTTGTGGTTTGACGTTTTAATATTGTGCTGTTGAGATTGAAATATTATGTTATTACTTGGTTGGCATCAAATTTGAGAAATTATTCTTTGGAAAAATAATTATTAACATTAGTTAGGGATGACAACGGAGCGGGAGCGGAGATACCATCCCCCATCTTCATTTTTGTCTTAGCGGAGAATTTTTATTCTCATCCCTGCCTCACGTACGGGGATAATTTAGTCCTCCTTCCCGTCCCTACGGAGATCTCCATTCCCTATTTGATTTTTTTTTTTTTTTAATCTTATCTCACTTCAATTTTAGATATTTTTATATAGTGAAATCTAATGTATAAAAATTTAAAAATTAAACTTTAATTATGTTTAAACTCACAATAAAAAAGATTTCAATATCTTTAAATTAAAACTTATATATATATATATATATTGGAGATATTTTGACTATTAGTATTATTTATATATTTTTTTGTATTTAGAAAATGTTAATATATTCTGACATATAAAATATCAACCAAATAAAATTAAAATGTAAAATGCCTAATACATTAAAAATGTTCTGCAATTTTATTTAATAAAACATTAAAAATTCAGCAAACATAAAAGTATGAAAATATTTAAATAAATTTTTTTAAAGTTGTCATGATGTGAGAGAATTATAAAGAATAAGTGATAAAATTAGAAACCCTAATGCATGTGTTTATATATATATATATATATATATATATATATATATATATATATATAAAAGTAACTAAGAAATATATTTTTTATATTAGAAATAATTATGTAAATATAATATCAGGTCCCTACAAAAACAAGAACAAGGATCCTCGCGAGGTGGGAAATATACTCCCCATCTCCGTCTCGTCCCTACTATCGAAAAAAAAAATCCCCATCCTAGCTCCTATGGGGATAAAAATTAAAAAATCATCACTCCGTTCAGAGCAAATCACCACAGAAAACGAGTATTTCTCATCCCATTGTCATCCCTAGCACTAGTTTGATTTGATTAGTTTGTCTTTTGCTTTTTTTAAGCACTATTCTCCAATACTTTTCATGTTTCATGTATTTAATTATATTTCATTTCTAATTAATTAATTATATAAGCAAATATGTTTTTTACCCCTAATTTAATTTATTAGTA
>CATKHJ010397565.1:0-14178 GCA_949750685.1 Vernicia montana | reverse complement strand
TATTATTAAAACTTAATCCATATTATATTATTAATTTTTCATTAATACAAATTTAATGAAACTAATATTTAAGTAAATTATATAAATATCAATAGTTATATTAAATTGAATTGAGGTATATACATTTATAATTATAGATTTATAATTCATCTAATTTTTTTTATATAATCTTAATATAATTTAATAATTAGTATAATGTCATGTATAATCTTATAATTTTTGTGTTATCTTTACATTATTCAATTATCACTACTTATATATTATAAATAAAAAATAAAATTTTTTGGTTATTTCAGTCCAATTCAATTCGGTACAGTTTGGTCCGGATATATCTTAATATCCAGAACTGTATCAAAACATTTCACTCGGTCCAGTTTGGTTCGGGGAAAGTTAAAAAGTCAACGGTTCGGTCCGATTCTGGATATTTTCGATCCGATTATTCGGTTCAATTCGAAATTTTTAATATCCGTGCTCAACTCTAACTGTGATACTACATAAAAAAAAAATAATAAATTTATTATTTATAAGGTACAAAGGAGGCAAGTACTTGGCCAAAAAAAAAAATACAAAGGAGATAAGTAATTGAAATTTTACTTTACAATATAAGATGCAAGGAATTTAAATTCTAATAGTGATGTTCTGATTAAAATTTTTTGACATTAAAAAAAATCTAAAAGTTATTATATATATGGACTTAGACCAAGCCAAGGTTCGGTTTGGAACCGAAATCAAACCAAACCGAATCGACCACAAATCAATCGAAATCGAAACCATATCCACCGTTCCAGTTCGGTCTCAAACCGTTACTGTTTATGGTCCGGTTTAAATTCTATAAAATCTTGAATTGAAATCGAAATCGAAATCATCGGTTCAAACCGTCAAATCATTAGGTTTTAAAAGCAATTTTTGTAAAAAAAAATATATATATAGTTTAAATCTTATTCAGAACCGAAATCGAAACTGTACGAACTAAAATCAAAATCAAACCATCTTATGTACGGTATAAGTCTAATTTCAATTCACCAAAGTGTAGAATCTAAATCGATGGTTCGTTTCAATTTGAAACCGTGGCGAAATCTATATGGATTCATATGAAAGAAAACTTAATTTAAATTGATGCGATGTGAAAATACTTTGATAAACTGAAAAATATATATATGTATACTTTACTAATGTTTGAGCAATCCGAAATTGCAAGGACAAGAAAAATATAGTACATGTGATTATTGCCATTGCCAAATGCTCATACGATTGCTATTTGGGTTTTATGAGTTTCACTTGTCGTATAAGCAAAGAAATTAATATTTTTTTAAGATTTGTAAATTAAACATCTCCATCCATCTTTTTCAATAATTGATAGGCTTAGAAATAAATTTTTCATCTTTGGATATTTCAATTATATTAGATTATATAAATTATGGTCCAATCTCTGCTTAGCAATTTTTTTTTTTTTAATGTATAATTTTAGTACCATGCATATTAAGGGGTATTAATGATCTTTTTATATTTTTATTTATATCAATTCGTATATGTGTTTATTATAAGGTTATGTATACGAGTAATTTTATATATATATAGAAGAAGAGTGTGGTAGTGAAGTACCTGTAGGTACAAAAATGAATTTTCATGTTTCTTTGTTATTGTCAAGTGGTTGATAGAAATAATCGAATATAGAACAATGGATATGTAATGTCATAATCAGCTCAGCCGTTTTTCTTTGCTTACAGTTACAAATACGATAGTGGTCAATTGGACATCAATTATTATACTTGGTCTTGCAAGTTGTGTGGTGGTTAGGGCAAATAAAATCTAATCATACTGAAAAATCAAATTGAATTGATTAATTTGGTTTGATTTAATTTTTTTATAATTTCAGTTTAATTTAATTTTAAAATTTTAAAATTGAATTAAATTTCGATTCAGTTTAACTTTTTCTAAAAAATTTCGGTTAAAATAAAACCGATTGAACTTTTTTTATATCATTTAGAATATATATTAAAATATATTTATATTATATATGTTTATTAAATATATATAATACCTCCCTTATATTGATGAAATTATTTAGGTATTAAATATAGTATTGTATATATATTTTTAAATATATATAATAGTATAATTTTTTAGGTATTATATATAATTAATGGAATTTGAATATAAATTTTGAGAAAAAAAAAATAGAAGCCCAAATCGATCAATCAAACCAAACCAAATCAAACTTTTTTAGTTTGATTCAATTTAGTTTTCATTATAATTTTGGTTTGATTTTTAAAAATATACTTTTCAAATTTTCAATTCGGTTTAATTTTAAACTGAACCGACTATTTGCTCACTCTCTCGGTGGTGGTGGATCATGAATTCAAGCTATATGTATACATACTTTAATTTAAAAATCTGTCCAAATGTTTCATTTTCATATATTCAACTTTCCTATATTGAATTCTCATAATTCAAAACTATTTATAATTAAACCTGAAATATCATACAGAAAATCTTTGGCCAAAAAAAAAAAAGAAATATCATACAGAAAATGAAGTTTTGCATATATATGTTGTTAGCTTAATTATTTAGGATATTTAATTATTTATGCATATATATCTAAAAAATTGTACAAAATATAATAAATTAATTAATACAGTTTTTTCAACATTAAATACTCCATCCGTTTTACAATACCTGTCATTTTTGGAGAATGCACACAAAAAACATATGAAATATTGGAATTGGAATGAGGGTAAAATTAGAAAAAAAGTAATAAATGATGCATTGAATTCTTAAAACGACAAATAATTTAAAATAATTTTTTTTCTTCTTAAAAGATAATTATTATGAAATGGAGGGAGTAAGTCATAAAAATTAATGCAAAATCATACAATTAAAGGGTTGTCATAAATTCTTGATTTGTAGGGAGGATCACCTCTCGTGTAAGCAAAGCATCTATATTTATTAGTATGTTAAAAATGTGCTAATTTCTTTCAAATTTATTTACACCTAAAAATATGCATTTTGTGATTATTATTAATTTTTTTAGCAGTATGATGGTATCATAAGTTAAGTTTCACTTTCAGTATTAAGTCCATCTTCCAAATTTGAATTTAAAAACGTGTAAACGGAAGAAAATTATCATTTATAATTTAGTTCAAAAAATTAAATCCTAATCAATAAAGTAAGATGTAAACTAACTTATTAATTGAGTAACTCTTAAATTTTTATATATATTTAAAATATGTATTGATTGTAAATTATAATTTTACATATTTTAATTATAAAAATTTCAAAATAATAAAATGATATTTTCAAACTATTTTTATAATACTATTTAGAATAATATTTTTAAAAAATAATTTTAATTTTAATATCAAAGTGATGGTAGTTTCTATTCAAACGAAGGTTACTTTATTAGTACATTTTTTTTTTTTTTTAAAGCAACTTTATTACATTTGATGATGATAATGAAAGGCTTAAAAGGACAACCCTGTAGTCCACTACCCACCCAAAGCCTTAGGCCAATAGCAAGCATTAATTAGAGTGTTAGGCCTTTGGCCCAAAGTGATAGCCCATATCGACCCAATAAAAGACCTTAGGCCACTAGACAGTTTACATAAAAGATTCAAGTAGGACAAATACAAAAATGTCCTTGTTTGGTGCGGAGATATTGTTATTCGTAATGCGGATATGCTATTCCCTTCAAAACTGAACCTCCGTCTTCGTCGTTTCACTTGAAAGTTGAAAAAACCCCTTAAAATAGCAAATACACACAGTCGCCCACTGGCAGAGCTCAAAACTGAGATCCAAATCTCCATTTCGCTACATACACAATACTAATCAAACAGGTTAGCGTTATCTACCTTCATATATATCTCTATTCTCTTCCAATCTTCCATTTATATTTTATTTGCTTTTTTTTATTTTTTATTTTATAATTTATTGAATGTTGCTGTGTTTTTATTTTAAACGTTAATCTAGGGTTTGGATTTGTGAATTCGTTTCAATTGTAAAGGTCCGTTTCCATGGAGAACGGAGAGAGCGTATTGGAAACTATCTTTGATGGAGATGACACATTAGAAGACGCCGAAGATGTTGAAATGGTTGACGTGGAAGAAGGGGAGCTGGTCGAGCAGAAGTCGCATATTGATTTGGGACATAGCGGCGGCGGCGGCGGCGGTTTAGGAAATCAAGCCTTTCAAAGCAAGAATCGGAGGCGCAGGGAAAATAAGAAGAGGAATAGGAAAAGGAGAGGCGGTCCAGGGCCAGGGCCAAATGTTACAGATATAAACAAGTAATTTATCTGTTGAAAAGTTGGAATTTGAGCTTGAATTTTAGTTACATTTATTACTAATTGAGGAAACCTTGAATTCATGTTATCCTTATAATGTTTTTGTGTACTTACATGGCTACTATTCTTTTTTTTGTAGGTTTGTGCTAGATATATGTAGACGTCTGAAAGAGAAGAAATCCTACATGGTATATACTGCTGTAGGTTGTTTGGGGGTTTCTGCTTTAAATGATATGGTGAAAGAGGTAAAGTTCATTTGATTCTTGTTTATAAACAGCAAGATTGATATTGAGCTATGTTGTTTAATTACTGATTTTGTTATCTTGATTGTGATGTGATTTTTCAAGTCAAATATGCATTCCATGGTTTTTTTGGAGTGCAAATTTATAGTTTCCAAGGTCTTCATCCTTGGCAGAACCACTCAGTAGAGTTTTTGTGTATGTTGGTCTTTGTGAGATGCTTTCTTGCATCTTCTTGGTTTAAGAATGTGTACTTATCCTACTGCTGCTTTTTCTAGTTTTTTTTAGACCCTTGGGCTTATTTTTTCATGCTTTGCAAACATTTTTCTTCATAGCACTGTGTTTTCCCTCCTTGTTCTTCATTTAGAATGTCGATAGGGTTTTGTTTTCTTCTCTGTTTCCCTATGTTGCGTCCTAATCATCCCCATGACGATACTATCGTATAGAAACAAACCACCTTCTTTTTGGCTATCAGCAGGAGATATTTAATTTGTTCCTGATAGAAAAGGTGAGAATTTGGATTTGGACTGGTCCAGAGCCAGCAATGATTGTCCCCTCTATCTAAAGCCATTCTGAATATCTGATGCTGTATATTTATTCCCTACCCTTGCAGATTTTCATGGCAATAGCATTTTGCTGCTTCAAATTCTGTGCTCTGAGATGAGATATAACTTGGCTGAACTACTGCATCATTTTGTCTTTGTGTAGGTTATTTATTTATTATTTTTTACTTTATTCTCTTGGTGTGTGTGTCAATTCTTTTCTGTCATCCATACGAGTGTTGCATACATTAACAGACAACCATAGGAATAGATGTTTTCCAGTGTTCTTGAAAAAGTTAATTCTTTATGATTGTTTATGTCGATGAGATGATAAATGGATTTGTAATTGAAATTCGGATCTTGAAGTTATTTTTGATTTTTGATCTCATGGATAACTGTTTATACATTTTGAACAGACTGAAAGTTGTATCATAATTATATCATGTGAGTGGTACATATTCTTTTGCTTCTTTTTTTGGCCCTAATCTCTATCACATACATCTTTGTATAAGTTAAAACATATACATAAAATATCACACATTTGCAACCAATCTTGCTTTTTCTAAAGGAGTTTTTGTGATTTTGTTGACATACTTTTATGCATTGTGGAAGTACTCTCATGGGTTGATAGAGTTTGTCCTCCACAAGTGCCAAGGATATGTAATTACAATCTTATTTCTTGGATGTGGTTGCATGAATAGCAAGTTTTATTTATCTGGTTCTTGTTTTTTCCAAGCTACCAATAACTTGCCTCATCATCTTGATAAATTGATATTCTCGATATAGTTGCCTTGTTGTGCACTTTGTTTTGTTCTTTGGGAGTGCGATTTTTGGTGGATGTGCATGCTAAAAATATGGAGATTTCAGGTAGATGCAATTCAGTCTTGTGGAGGTCAGATGACTGTTGATGGCAGACGTTTTCGAAATGGTGGTGGGGTATTATGGAACATCATGAAAACGAGAGAACCAACAGCCTACAAAGAGATAATGAAAAAGTCCAAGGAATTTGAGGTGTGTAACCATATTATTCCTGTAAATATGTTGAAACTGTCCTATCCAAGCATGCTACTCAAATGTGATGTTCCTTCTATAATCGCATATACACACAGCATATGTGATTATGCTTTGTTGATTTATGTATACGTGTGCATACATGCCAACACTCTCTCTCTCTCTCTCTCTCTTCTTATGTTGGTGGGGGAAGGGGGTGTCAGTACTGGTAGTGTTGGTTGCGGTCATCATGTTGCATTCACAACCTTCATCCATTGTCCTTTTTTGTCATTCTGAATAAGATAGTGAACTTGAGATGTTTCATCTGTATGCTCTTCAAGGCTTTGTATTGCATTGTGCTTCTACTTGAGCAGTACTTCTAATTTCTCAAGTAGTGATCTATACCATCTGGGTTTTTTTTTTTTTTTTTCAGAAGCAATTTAAGCGACAAAATATCAGGCAAGCACCAGAGCAAAAGAAGGAGGTTTCCTTTCAAGAAATTGCATTAACTGATGGGGCTCCATCCACTGCTCCAGATGGTGCTCATGTATGTCAACAGTCCGGTGCTGAACAAAAGCACAAATCTGTTCATGACAGGATCAGGATACCTGTTTCATATGATGACCTACTTGGAGATGACCCAAAAAATGATCCAGCCTGATTTTTGGGAAACATGGATATTGGCTTGGCTTTACTTTGGGACTCCTGGATTTGGAGACACTCTTTTTTCTTTTTTATAAAACTTTTGTGAATAGTTGCACACTTATCTTTTTAGAGGCTGAAAAAGAAGAAATTTTCTTCTAATTTTTTAAAATGAGAATTTACTGGAGAGTATCATAATTTATATTTGAAGCTTTTAGCCTATGACTCCTGATTCCTGAATCTGCTGTTTCTTTGCTACTTAAAATCTTTTACGGTAGCTTATTGTTATGATACATCATACCTCTTAAGTTGGGCAGGATCATAACTGCATTGCAGTTTGGAGCTGCAGTATAAATTTGCAAAATAGATTATTGGAGGCCAAAAAGGCAATTGCCTTTGTTTTAAGAGATGATGCCAATTTATGAAATCAGTGCAAATTATGGAGCTTGATGCCTTGGGAGTCGTATTTTTGTGTAAATTATGCAGTGTGGTACTTTGGCTGCTGTGGCAGCAGTAACTGAATAATTCCTTGCAATTGATGTATACATAAGCAGATGCTTACTTGGTATAACTGAAAGCATTCTGGTGAAATTAGTATAGATATATCAAATGATTTTTGGGGGTTATTTTATTTTAAAATCTTTAGATCCCTGATTGCTTTGCAGTTTCAATCCTGATGGAGTAGCTCTTTGCTACTCAAATTGTGGATTTCTTGTCCTGCAATTTTCTGATAAATGATTTTTTCAAAATGTAGTTTCAGCAGTCAAATCTTGAATCCATTTGCTACATTGCTGTTCAACTAAAACCGGAAGTGGTTGTTTGTATATTCCTTTGCCTATATTAGTATGTGGCTACACATTTCATAGTCATTAGAGAATACATATATATATATATATATATGTTAAAATAACCACAATTTTTCAAATATAAGCTGCATCAAAAAGATTAGGAGGCAATCCCCAACTATAACTAAAAGATGAAGTCTTCCCGTTGCTTCTTATATAGGAAGAGACAAACTGCTGTACAATCATCTACCTTAGATGAAGGAAACTTCTTTTTCCATGCGGCTGTGGCAGCCTCCACCACCGCCTTCGCTGCTGCCTGTTCACTATTCGCCGCCCACACGATGGATGCAACATGGTTGTTGCTAAGCACATCCCACACCTGAACATCCAGAGGAAAGGAAAATTACATGCTATTAGTTTTGTATTATATACAAAATGCCTCAAAAATCAATACTCATTAATGGAAATGGGCTTACCCCATCAGTTGCCAGAATGATGAACTGGTCGTTTGATGTTAGCCGGCGATGAGAAATCTCCGGCAACGCAATTATTCCATGGTTTTTTAGTAGAAAATCTCCAAAAGCTCGAGACATGGCTAGGCCTGGAGAGTCTTCATGGGGTAGCCACACTCTCTGGATGTGTGGTTCTTCCTTTAAGGCAAGTACTCTACCATTGCACTTTCTTATTCTCTCTGTTTCACCTGAAATTGCAATTGACAGTTGATAGTTGAGCAAAGGCCCATGTTTCAATTTTACAACTCATGATTTCCAACAGAAATTGTAAACATAAAGAAACCCTAAAAATTATACTGAAAATTTGTAATTTCTAATGAATTATTGGAAAAAAAATTGTCTTACTTGGTACACCAGGCTTCAAATCGGTGGTTAATTGAACAGGAATTATTCTATTCTCATTGATTGTACCTAACACTGCTCTTGAGTCTCCAAGATTAGCTATAATAAGATCTTCACCCTGTTCCAAAAAAGATTCAAATTCTAGAGTTATTTGTTTGGCCTTATACTCTGTTTTTTAAGAGGAAATTGTCCATGAAATTCATAATTACCTGTCTTATAACAACTACAGCTGTGGTTCCACTGCAAGAGCAATCTAAGTTTTCTTGAAGCTTGACCTCCTTGTCCATCACCTTGAAGGCACTGATACAAGCCTCTTTCCATATATAAAAATTCTTGCTTGGTGCTAAATCACATTCAACTTCCTCATTTTTGCTATCTGCTATTGTTTTCATCTTAGCCAAGGTATTCTTTTGGCTTAGTAACAGTGATGGCAATCTGTTTCTCACAATTTTGCTCACTATGTGACCATTCTTTCCATGCCCATCAAAAACTCCACAGAAGTCTCCATCTTCCACTCCATAGCCCTTTTAAACAAAAAGAAAAAGAAAAATATAAGTTTCTAAACCCCATAAAATAATTTTCCATTGATTTTCAGTATATCAAGCAAAAAGCAAAATATAAGTTATTTTCTCAGAAAATATATTTCATAAATATGTTATTTTTCGCGAAACATACAGAACTTTAAATATCCATAAGACACAATCTATAAATATAAAGAAACTTCAAGAAATCAACTGGTTTGTTTTGTTTTTGTTTAATTAGGCACTTTGCAAGCATAAAAACGTTTTTAATACCACTGAGTTAAAAGCTCATTAAAATTGGTTTGCTTTAATTTTAATAATGAAAAACAAGCAATTTCAAGAAGATAATAATAATAATAATAATAAAAACAGGGAAAATATTCATTTATAATTGAATCTTAAGAGAATCTAGAAACCAACCTGATGAAGAATAGCAGAATCTTGGTTTAACCCTTTGCTTCCTTCTTTAGAGTAAAGAGAACCAAGTCTTTCAATTCCATTAAAAGCAATATTTTGATTTAAGTAGATAACATTTTCAAGGCCATCCTCTGCCTGGTGTATCTCTGAAGATGCAGAGGATATGCAGATTCCCATCTCAACTTGCACTAGTTTTTTTTTTTCTAATTTCTCTCCACCAAACTTATTGAACTCCAATGACCAATGAATTAGTCTCCTTAATCTTGAATTTAAAGACCCCCCAAAATGCGCATGTTAGCTAAGTAATAATTATAAATAAGCTGATAAGTGGCTCCCAATGAACTGAAAGCACAACATTGTTCAATAATTCACTGTTTATTTTAATGTTAGGGTATTATTTTAGACTACCCCAAGATTCACTTAAAGAGGCATGTGATGTCACATGTGTAAGTGTAACAATGTAGGATTAGTATCTTAGTTCTTAAGACCCATACTTTTTCTATATCAACACCCTTATTTTTTTTTTTTATATATATATTAAGAAGATTTATGTATCTTAAATTAAGTTTTCCCCTCGAGTAAATTCAAGAGTGAATTCTCATATTTCACATATATATTTACAAATTACCTATTGAATATTGGTCTCAACAATTGAATTCTTATTAATAAAAACAAATTATTATCAATTAGATTAATTCTCGAGTTAACTTTTTTTTCTTCTTCTTATTATTTTTTTTTTGAGTTTATATCACTACTACTTCATTCTAAGAATAAATTACTTCAAAGAAGAAAATGTTATTGTAAATCAGATCGATAATCTCCTAATATTTTTTTTCTAATTTTTTGTTGATTATTATGATAATGTTTTTACTGATTTAGTGTGAATTACAAAAAGAAAAGAATTAATCTTATTATGTAATCTAACATGCAACATTTAAGGATTCAAATTCTAAACTTTCTCAAATCTTCATGTGAAAGGTGCAAAGAGTTATCACTAAGCTAAACCTAATCTTCAAAAGCTGAGAAATTATTATTATTTTTTTAAAAAGGAAAAATTGTAGTTGACCCTTGACCAACTTGAAACACTATCTATGGGGAGGGAAGATCAGAAATAGATCCACAGGTGGCAGGACCACAACCGTTGGCATTAGTTAAAAACTTGTAAGAACTTGGACAGATTTATCAAAAGATGTACACTGTTGGTGGTATTAGTTAAAAATATCATTTAACTATAAATCCTAGTCTTATAGAGGGGAATTATGATTCAGAATACCCATAAGCAAGCATGGTAAAAAGCACTTGCGACCCATAGGCCATATGGCATATATATATATATATATATATATATATATATATATATGGCGTCATGCTGAGGTTTTAATAATAATAATATTGAAACTGAAATTTTTTGAAATTAACATGTTTATTTTTCTTAAATGCATAACATTTAATAACAATATCCTTTTAATTCAAAATTATTTCAAATAAATCTCGCACTTGCAAATATAGTCTAATAATAATGCGTAATAGATAATAGACTCAGGTTTCAATTTCTCATTCTCTCAATGCTAAAAAAAAAAAATTTAAAAGAAATTTTCGATCACATTAAGGTTCGAAAATTTTTTTAAACAGAAACATTAATTTTTTTTTTTAATCTAAGAGCTAAAATGCTAAGCTCAAATTCATAAAAAAAATTATATATATAATTTTAAGATTAATTTCTTTTTATTCTAAGTTGGTTTATGACAAATAGATTAATCTATTTTTATTTTAACTGATTTTATTGATTTCAAATAATACTTAGAATTTGTTTGACATTTTTATTACAATTGTTATTTTGAAAAACATAACTATTCCCTTGTATATGATCATTAAAAAATATATATTTTCAAGGTCAATAAAAAAATAAAATAAAAATAATTAACATCATTAATCAATAATAAATTATGTCTAACTCTAAAAACATCCTAGTTGACTTCTAATTTTGGGAAAGGTATTGTTTAGAGGTGGGTCCTACTTCCCAAAGGTGTGGATTTTATTAATGTTGTACAATTTGCCAACTAATACATTTGACTTTATATAATTGGAGCCTGATGAATGCCATATGGTTCTTGGAGTTGGTTGAAAGCAAAGTAGGATTTAGGACTTTTTTTTTTTTTTTTTTTTTTTGCACTGATTAAAAAATCTCCCAGACATTAGTAATAATGTATTAAAAATAGCATAAAAACACTAATACTAACAACATTTAGACAAATTAATTAATGCATTTTGCAAAGATAACATCTTTAGCTTTCCATGAAAGGGTAAGTCTATCTTGACAGGTTTTGCTCTTAAAAAAAAAAAATCTTGAAAGGGACTTGAAATATCTTTAATCATATATTTATGTGAAAATTAGCAATGCCACATAATATAGGCCTTCTATAAATAACAATAATTTTTCTATGTCATTAAGCAGTAATACGACAATTAAATGTTTCATCTTACAAACAATAAGTTAAGAATTTAAATTTTAATATATATAAAGAAATAAATGTGTGATATGATTTTTAAAAAATGCACATATATGTCTCCCATTTACGGGAGTTCATTCTCTCGTGGATGGGTTAACGGAGAGTGGGTTGGGGTTTCGGCTTCCCACATCGGTAGTGTAAAGTGTGTGTATGTGTGTGTGAGATATAAGAGTTAGCGTACTTCTTCAAAATTATCATAATTTTGAAGTGTGTAAGTGTCAATTCTCTATCTGTAAGTGTGTGTTTGTGTGTATATACATTTAAAAAAAAAAATGCATATATATATATATAATATCCACCCAACTTACTTAGCTTTGGGTACAAAAAAGAATCATTGACTACAAATATTATACTTATTAGAGTTTTATTGTTCAAACTTCCTTGAAGCTATTGGATACCTTTTCTTTGGAATCAATAATTTCATTTCTTTAATGACAAAAACAATGTCTTGCGGGTGGTGGAAGAGATCAACGGTAGAGTGTGTATTTGAGCTATATCTTATTTAGGCTTTAAGTCCAGTTCTCAAAATCTTAAAATGAGTTGTATGTATTTGAGCTCAGTGTCCTTTGATGTTGTTAATTAGACTTATTTTATGTACTTAACTCTTAATTGTAATCATTTGGATTTCATGCCTCTTTAATGTAATGTTAGCAAATTCTCTTAGGAAAAAAAAAAAAAAAAAGTCATTGTTTTTTATATTAAGCCAATTTGATGTCATCAATAATATACAAGGCAAATTTGATATTGGTATTTTAAATGCCTTACATATAATTTCTTTACTTTTGAAAGTAAGTTATCAACAGTTAAACATCCAACTGTTCATACATGTTGCTATAATTAAAAAGTTAACTTTTGGATCAAAAGTTAGAATTTATAACTTTTGAATTCAAAAACTAATTTTTGTTAAAAATGCTATTAAAATTTAAAATAATTATGAAAGTATTTAATGATAAATAAAAAATATATACTTCATTATTTTGATTTTAAATATTTTAACATGTATATACAATCACATAATTAAATGCAAATTAATTAAAATGTATAGATATTTTTATTAATATATTTTATGAGTCATTAATGTTAAATTATTAATTGTATATAATTAAAATTTATCATAATATAATAAAATAATATCATTATTCGTCATTATATATAATATAATTCTAATTTCAACCGTTAAATTACCAAACATTTTACAATTATTTGTAACCACTAACTATGAATCGATAACCGCTTAGAGTTGATTGTTGACCACTACTACTAAACTAAATATGTCCAAAATAATAAGATATATTTTAATATTTCACTCCTTTTAAGGGTATTAAAAATAAAGAGTTTCAAATTTGAATCTCATATTTGTTGTAAATAAATTATAATATGTGGATATTACTTAAATATTTTTTAATATATACTTTAAAGAGATTATAATATAGGGCTATTTCAGTAATGTTGTATATACTAAACTCTAGCTATTCCTCTATATAAGGAAAGCTAAAGTTAATATAATAAAATGAGTTTGGAACCCCTTTTATCTCTACATATTTATCTCTATGTCTTTTTCTTCTCTTTATTTCTTTATTTGACTTTAGTCAATGGGTTTTGTAAATATATTATGATGGGCTGGGCCCAACTTACTTTACTACCCAGTTCGGTATATTTCGTCCCTTATCAGTGGCCTCCCTATTTCGGCGAAGTTTACATTTTTGAGAACTTCGGTAGAAATAGCTCAGTTTCATGCTTTGGACGAACTGGCTTTATAATTATTGATGAATCTCGAAAGTCTAGGGTATGTCTGAAGCGTGTTTTATTTATTGCTGAGACACTTTTTGTACACGTGGCTTAATTAGGGCTTTTGAAGTTATAGAGACGTACTCTACTTCTGCCGCCGTTTTCGTTTTTGAAATGATTGCTCAACACATTTTCCTAGGATTTTATTTTTCTTTAAAAACCATTTCTTCTTCATTTTTGAAGTTTCTTATGCTTCCAAACTTTCCCAGATTTCTTCTAAGTATTCTCAGATTTTCTTCTGCTCTTACTCTTTGTCATTTTCCTTCTCTACTATATTTCAATGGCTCCCAAAAAAGATGAAAATTCATACCAAAATATCAAAACCGACTTGGAGAATGCCTGGGGGGATGTAGCTTCTATTTTGAAGAACTCAGATTTAAGTGGGTTTGCTGAGAATTTGGAGGATCATGACCAATTTGTAGTCGATTTTCCCCATTCTTCTGATAGAATCTTTGTTAATCCTAATATTCCCAATACTTCTGAAATTTTTAAGAGTAACGACCACATCGTTTTCTTTTACCATCAACTGGAAGCTGGCTTGAGGTTTTCCCTTTCTCTTTTCTTGGTTGAATGTTTCAAATATTTTTGTATCAACCCAATAATGGCGTTCTCCA
>CATKHJ010397561.1:0-39289 GCA_949750685.1 Vernicia montana | reverse complement strand
TATGAAGAAATAAGATTTTAAGCTCTCTAAATTACACATAAAATTACATGGTATCAGAGCTTCAGGTTGCCCAAGTGAGCAATTCTGGAATTTTTTCTTCTTTTCTTTTCTGCCCAAACAGTGAGCAGAAGGTGAGCAATTCTGGAATTTTTTTTTTTTTCTTTTCTGCCCAAACAGTGAGCAGCTTTCCTTTCTTGCTACTGTACCTGTGCTATCTTCATTTTCGGGCTGCCTATTTTGTTTTGGGTTTGTTTTTTGGGCTGCTGTCTGGTTTTAATTGAGAATCTGGTCTCATTTGTTGTCTTTGGATTTAATTATTATTATTTGGATCTTGCGTTTGTTTCGATGGCTGAATAGCAAAAGAATTTTGTTATAACTGATGTAATTCCAATGATGTCAAAAATCACAGAACATAAGTTGACTGGTACTAATTATTTAGATTGGTGTAAGACCGTTAGGATTTATTTGCGAAGTTTGTCTAAGGATGATCATCTCACCGCGGATCCACCAATAGACAAAACTCGCCAAGAATGGCTAAGAGATGATGCCCGATTATTCTTGCAAATTAGAAATTCTATTGACACTGAGGTTGTCAGCCTGATTAATCATTGTGAGTATGTCAAGGAATTGATGGAATATCTAGAATTTTTGTATTTTGGAAAGGGGAATATTTCACGTATTTATGAAGTTTGTAAGAATTTTTATCGTAGTGAACAAAAAAATCAGTCTCTTCAGGTCTATTTTATGAATTTTAAAAAGACCTATGAAGAATTGAATGCATTGTTACCCTTTAGTCCTGATGTGAAAGTCCAACAAACTCAACGAGAGCAAATGGCAGTTATGAGTTTTTTGGTTGGCCTTAATTCTCAGTTTGAGGTTGCTAAATCCCAGATTCTCTCTAGTGCTGAGATTTCCTCCCTCCATGAAGTGTTTACTAGAGTACTACACACAGATACTAGTACATGTGTTCCTCTATCTGTTCAGGCTTCCAATGCTCTTGTCAGTCATATTGGATCTGCAAATGGGCAATCCTACAATAGGAATAATAACAGGGGAGGAGGTATAGGAAGTCGGGATAATCGAAGTCAAGATGCAGGGAGTGTTGTGTGCTATTATTGTCATGAGCCAGGCCATACCAAACGCACATGTCGCAAATTGCAAAATAAAAAACAGAAGTCTCGCTCAGCTCATGTTGCAGCTACTACCACTACACCTAGTTCTTTCTCTGAGCAGACAATTACAGTTTCTGCAGATGAATTTGCTAAATTCACTCAGTACCAAGAAGCATTGAAAAATTCATCTCGCCTTATCATTGTCATTGCTGTGTCAGGTAACTCAAATACGTGTCTTCTTTCCTCTTCTTCAAAATGGGTCATTGATTCTGGTGCTACAGATCATATGACAGATAATCCTAGTCTCCTTTCCTCTTTTCAGTCACATACATCTCCTTCTAATGTTACTTTAGCCGATGGTTCTACTTCTTATGTTCTTGGTTCTAGCACTGTTTATCCAACTCCGTTACTTACATTGACTTCTATATTGAGTCTACTTGGATTTGCTTTCAATTTAATGTCTGTAAGCAAACTTACTCGTGCTCTAAATTGTTATATCTTATTTTTTCCTGATTATTGTCTCTTTCAGGATCTTATGTCGAAGAAGATTATTGGTAAATGACATGAATCAGGAGGTCTCTACATTCTGAATACCCCAGTGCCCAGTTCCATTGCATGTTCTGGTGTCTTAACCCCTTTTGAGGCCCATTGTCGGTTGGGACATCCTTCTTTACCTCTATTGAAGAAATTATGTCCTCAATTTCATAATGTATCTTCCTTGGATTGTGAGTCGTGTCAGTTTGCCAAACATCATCGTCTGTCTTTAGTCCCTCGAGTCACTAAAAGAGCTAATTTTCCTTTTGAGTTAGTTCATTTAGTTGTTTGGGGTCCATGTCCTGTTGTTTCTAAAACTGGATTTAGATATTTTGTTACTTTTGTTGATGATTTTTCTCGTATGACTTGGCTTTATTTAATGAAGAATCGTTCTGAATTATTTTATCATTTTAAAGCCTTTTGTGCTGAAATTAAAACACAATTTAATGTTTCTGTTCATACCTTGAGGAGTGATAATGCCAAAGAATATTTTTCCGACTCTTTTCAAACTTACATGATTCAAAATGGCATTCTTCATCAATCCTCTTGTGTTGACACACCATCTCAGAACGGTGTGGCTGAAAGAAAAATAGACATCTCCTTGAAACAGTCAGGGCACTCATTTTCCAAATGCATGTTCCTAAACCATTTTGGGCTGATGCAGTCTCCACAGCTTGTTTTCTGATTAACCGCATGCCTTCATCTGTTCTTTATTGTGAGACTCTGTATAGTGTCATTTTTCCTACTAAACCCCTGTTTCCTATTGAACCTCGAATATTTGGTAGTACATGTTTTGTTCGTCCTCAAGTAACTAAATTAGATCCCAAATCTTTAAAATGTGTTTTTCTGGGTTACTCTCGTTTACAAAAGGGGTATCGGTGCTACTGTCCTAGTCTTCACAAATATCTCGTGCCAGCCGATGTTACCTTTCAAGAGCATATTCCTTTCTTTTCCACTTCTCCTCCTTTTTGTCAGGGGGAGGATGATGATCTATTGTTTATCATGTTACATATTAGTCAACGACTGTTGCCCCCTCTTCTCAAACACAACCGCCACCACCACCACCAAAACCTCCTATTCGCTAGGTTTATTCTAGACAACGAGACCCACCAAATACATGTTCGGCTCCTGTCTCTTCTTCGACATCAGATCCAGTAACCAGTGATCTTGATATCCCAATTGCCAATCGCAAAGGTAAATGTCAGTGCACTTATCCTGTTTCCTCTTTTGTATCCTATGATCATTTATCTTCTTGTTTCTTTGTTGCATCTCTTGATTCTGTGACTCTTCCCAAAACTGTTACTGAAGTCTTGTCTCATCCTAGCTGGCAGGATGCTATGATAGCAGAGATGAATGCTTTAGATGCTAATGGTACTTGGGATTTAGTGAATTTACCTGTAGGAAAGAAGGCTGTTGGATGTAAATGGGTATTTGCAATCAAAGTCAATTCTGATGGTTCAATTGCTCAACTTAAAGCCCGCCTTTTGGCTAAAGGCTATGTTCAAACTTATGGTGTGGATTATTTTGACACCTTCTCTCCTGTTGCTAAATTGACCTTTGTTCGCTTATTCATCTCTATGGCAACTACTTATGATTGGCCTTTACATCAGTTAGACATCACAAATGCTTTCTTACATGGTGATCTTCAAGAGGAAGTATATATGGAGCAACCTCCAGGGTTTGTTGCTCAGGGGGAGTACGGGAAAGTTTGTCATCTTTGTAAGTCCTTATATGGGTTGAAATAAAGTCCCCGTGCTTGGTTTGGCAAATTTAGTCAAGGAGTGGAAAAGTTTGGGATGAATAAAAACAAGTCTGATCACTCAGTTTTTTATAAACAATCTCCATCTGGCATCATTCTCCTTGTTGTGTATGTGGATGATATTGTCATTACTAGAAGTGATACTATGGGAATTTCATCTCTCAAGACCTTTCTTCACAGCCAGTTTCATATGAAAGATTTAGGGGTGTTGAAATATTTCTTGAGAGTTGAGGTGACAAGGAGCAAGAAAGGTATCTTCTTATCTCAGAGAAAATATGTACTTGACTTATTAACAGAGACTGGAAAATTGAGGGCTAAGCCATGTAGTGCTCCAATGCTTCCTAATTTGCAACTTACAAAAGATGGAGACTTATTTGAAGATCCTGAGAGGTATAGAAGACTGGTCGGAAAATTGAATTATCTTACTGTAACTCGTCCTGATATTGCATGCTCTGTTAGTGTTGTAAGTCAATTTATGTCTTCCCCAACAGTTGGCCATTAGGCAGCTTTAGAACAGATCTTATGTTACTTAAAGGGAGCTCCTGGACGGGGGATATTGTATAAAAATCATAGACATACTCACATTGAGTGTTTCTTAGATGTAGATTGGGCGGGGTCCAGGATTGACAGAAGATCCATTACTGGCTACTGTGTTTTTGTTGGAGGAAATTTGATCTCATGAAAAAGTAAGAAACAAAATGTTGTATCCAGATCCAGTGCAGAATCGGAATATAGAGCTATAGCACAGTCTGTTTGTGAGATCATGTGGATATATCAAATCTTAAATGAATTAGGCCTTAAAGCCTCAATACCAGCAAAATTGTGGTGTGATAACCAAACTGCTCTCCATATCGCTTGTAATCCTGTGTTTCATGAACGAACTAAGCATATTGAGATTGATTGTCACTTCATTCGTGAAAAAGTGCAGCAAAATTGGATTTCTACAGGTCATGTGAGAACTGGAGAACAATTAGGAGATATTTTCACAAAGGCTCTCAATGGAGCTCGTGTCAATTATATTTGTAACAAACTGGACATGATTAATATCTATGCTCCAGCTTGAGGGGGAGTGTTACAGCTGTCATTACAGCTATAGATAGCCTAAATTAGTGGCTTAATCAGTGGCCCTACAGATAGCTTAATTAGTGGCTTAATTAGTGGAAATTAGCATATCACTAACTTGTATATATATATGTACTTGTCTATATGAAAATAAATGATTTTAAGCTCTCTAAGTTACATTTTCATTTTTGCTATATAGGTTCTAAATATTCTAATGAAAGCCTTTTCTTATATACTCTCAATAATATATATATATATATATATATATATATATATATATATATATATATATATATATATATATATATATATATGCATTTATTAATCTAGTCTCAATTCAACTCTAGTTGAACCTCTAACCCTGGACCTTTATCTTATCAAGTCAGTTTTGAAACCACTGGTTTTGCCTGATATGATAACAATATCACATGATGAATCAGTCCTGAAACCAGAGATTGCAGGTAGAAAATTACAATTTTTTAACATATGGAAATATATATACTTCAAAATCTGAAAGGGGATAAGCTTATAGCAATTAGATTAAAAAACAGCTTAAAAATTAAATCAATTACCACTACTTTTGCTCTGGTTATTGACTTTGTTTTGGAATCAATAACATATATCTCCTCAAAATCTAGCACAAATTCTGGGTCACCATACCTTCTGTTCCTGTAATGCTTTGTCAAGAAAACCTGCAACCAAAAAATCCAATTAGTTGTGTTGCATTAAGAACATTGAATTACTGAGCAAAAAAATGGCAATCCTTTGGGTTCTAGATTCTGAAAACAATCTGCTGATATATCAATACTAGTTCAGAAATGATCACCAATTTACTAACTGATATACATTGAAATATTTGGGAGACCAAACCACCACTACCAAACAAAAACCTCCAATATTTCTTAGGTAGGAACAACTTCTGAACTTAGCACCATATTGACAATAGATCAGGCTACGCATATTACATTGCTCTTCAAAAGTAAGGAACTTTGTGCAGCCATCAACAATAGTGTGATAATTTTATATCAAACTCCATAACTTGAATACCACTTCTCTTCACATGCATTTACTCTCCAATCAAACAGATGAGGTTTCCTTGAATAACGGCAACAGCTAATATTTTTGTTGCATTCAACATATATCATATCTTTAGTTATGATGTAGCTTCTTATGACTCAAATTGAATAAAAGTGGCTTGCTTGAGGGAGTTGTTTAAAATGCTTTGCTTTCCATTTAGGCTCAAGTGTTATTTTGCAACCACCTAGCTCCTTCCTTTTCTGTTGCTTTACTGGTTTGCCCATCTTTCCACTTTTCAGCCAGATGCAGTCTTATGCCTCCAAATCTACAAACAACTTCAATCTTCTATATAAAAGAAATCTAGAAGTTCATGGGTATGAAAGACTGGAAGAAAAAATGGAGTTAAGTTGCCAACATTAGGTGGTGAAAACAAAGGTACTTGAGATAAATTTGGGATGCAAAACTCAATCCTGGGAATCACTAGACGATGTCATGAAGCTGTCTATCCACCACTCCAACATGATTACTCAGAAATTCAAATGGAGAACAATAATGAATCTGCATAGAAGTTGCTAACTTAGCAGATGCTAGGATAAATGCAATAACCAGCGTCCTATCGATGTTATGAGTTTGAACAGTAGATGATGCTTTTAAGGGTTTTCTCAGTCCAACACAAGATTTGGATAAAAAAACAAAATCAATGTTCACATCACAGAGTATATTTGCATTCATTTTTTTGATTAGCATAGGGCAGATGTCAAAAAATAAAAATGGATGATTCACGCCACAAACCACCACATGTGATATAGATAGCATATGTTAGCCAATAAATCACTCTTACCTTAGTAATCTCTTTCTCAGATTTATACAATGGATCTCGTGGTGCATCAATAGGTGGTTCTGTTACATTGTATTGTCCGTAATCACTAAATGCACAGCGAATGTACTGCAATTTTTCCATTAAAAAAACAACAGCCATAAATATGTGACAGAAATATGATTGGCCCATGAACTGTAAAGTTCACTATTTTATAAAAAATTCAAGTGGCTTTAATAAACTGTAAACCACAATTGTGCTATCTCAGAATATATATAGTACATGAAAATATACCACATCCCACCATTCCCTATTGTCTATTCCAATAATGACCCAATAGTCCTACTACATAGATTAGAGACATGGATTATGCAGTTGGTATGCCACTAATACTATTAACATTGCTTTAGGGGAAGGGGAAGTACTTCTGAAACCGATCAACAAATGGCCTTATTTCTTGATATGCATCCATTTTATGAAGCAAGAACCAAGTAATTATTTTAGCTATGAACAACTAAGGAAGTTTCCTTTATTAAATTATTAAAAAATTCTCTTGAAATTGAATATCACTAGTCTAAAAATATAATGGATTTCACCAACGACAAATTAAATCACCTTCTGTGGCATTGGAGCAAGAACTTTTGGTATAGCATAAACATCAGTATCCGGTGGAGTAACATACATCTAAAGCCAACAGGAAAAAAAATGGAAATAAGACAAATGAACCCAGAAAGCAAAATCAACAATAATACAAATACAAACACTAAAATTCTAACAACAATCAAAATCAGAGCTCCACTAACCTCCCTAAAATCATAAACATCATTATCTGGGTCAGGCGGCTTCCTTATGAAGAAATCACAATCTAACAAGCTAATTTTATGAAATTCCTCCTCATCAATCCGGTAATCGACAATCTTTTCAGAATCCCAACCCTGTGTGGACACGAAGCTCTTGCTATTTACCATGGCAATGTCCTCATCCCCACCAACAGTCGCTGCAACTGCAACGACTGAAGGGTCATAATCGAGGTCGTAGTCTTTCTTGTTGTCCACCTCCTCCGCCTCTTCCTCGTCCATGTCGTAGTCGTCGGGACCCACTTCATCTGCGTCGTCTTCGTCGGCCTTGGCAATGAGTGTAGTTGGGGTTCTGTAAGGTTTGGGGAAATGATATGTAAAAATGGGCTTGAATTTGGAGGAGGAGAAGAGTGGGATAGTGATGGTGTTAGTGATGGCTAAGGCCGAAGTTTTGATAGTGAAGGGTGGTGGAGGGAAGAGGTGCAGAGTGGTGGCGATGGCCATGGCTTTGGGGAGTGCTTGGGAGGTGAGAAAGTGAGGGAAAAATAGGGAGGGAAAATGTTCACGTTTTCGACATCGATACAGGAGATGGGGTTTTGGATTGCAGGATTGGGTTTTGGAAGTTGAGATTGTGTGCGGGTAAAGAGTTTAGAAAGATTTGCAATCGCTTAGGTGTCAGTTCATGAATGGGCAGCGTTAAAAGTCAGTTGCTTATCGGAGGTTTAATATATATATATATATATATATATATTTTTGCCAAATGGAGGGTTAATACTTTTTTTTTTTTTGGCCAAATAGAACATAAGAACTTCATTAACCAGAAAAATCAATATCATATAAGAGTCAGTATACAAGAGGCATGAAAGTCTAGGGGAGGGTTTAAAATTTAGTTTAGCAAACCAATACTACAATAATTACTCAAATTGAACTAAATATAACTTTAGTTAGCATGGATCCTAAAAATAACTTGCTTCCGCGTGTTTCAAATTTAATAATTTTAGTGATTAATTCTCCAAAAATATATTATTTTAAAATTTTAAACTATTTAATAATGTATCACTTAAAATTTTAATTTAATTATTAATTTAAAATAATAAATAATAATTTTTAACAACAAATTTACAATCTATATATATATAATCAAAGTTGAACTCAAAAGTTGTTTAAAATTTTTTTCCCTATATATCAAATAACTTTCTAACTTTTTAAAATTATAAAATACTAAATTTATATGAAATTTGTTTATCAATTTTTTTTAAGCCATTGTGTTTCTATAATTAATAATTAAAATTTTTACAAACCAATACATATAATAACTTTTTATTATTTTTTTCCAATTAATTCATATATAATAAACTTAATTCATGTAATTTCCTTATATTAATATTCAAAATTATTAGAAGAGAATATTTATATTTTAAAAATAATTATAATAGTTCATGTATATTAAAATATTTTGTGAAAATATAAATTAAATAAAAAAATATGAATAAAATTCACATAAAATGTAAGCTTGCAAATAGTAAATATAGTTTGATGTTGCTATTATTATTTTTTTTAATAAATTTTGTTCTGATTATAACTCGAGATTTTCCCTATAGATGATTTCAACACTACTAAACTGAAAAGTTCATTGGTTGATATTGTTGTTATTGCAAATTGTAGCTTTTGAACAAATAATAAAAAAATATTTTTTTTTTTGGTCAATAAATACTTAAATACTCTAAAATATTTTTTTAAAAACAATTCATGTTTGAAAATTTTATCAAAATCAATTTTAAAACAATAAAAAATATAATTCTACCATAAAAATTTAGCCTTGTTTTTATCCAAAAGTTACTATCTGCCATAACAAGCCAAATTAACCCTAATCCTTTGGTTTTTGAATAATAATACAATTTAAAATTTTCATTACATATAATATTCAACACTTAAATTTTATCTCTTACATTTGTAGCATTTAAAATTTACTAAATATCACAAAAAAATTTATTTAAAATGTGATTTTTTATATTTTTTAGAAAATATAATTTATAATTAAAGACTATAATATTATATCATTAATAAATATTATAGATTAAAATTATTAGTTTTAAAATAATCAAAATTAAACTATATATTTTGTATGAGAAAAATAAAAAAAAATTTATTTTTACATCATAAGATATTTTGTAATTAATGCTCAATAGGACCCAAGGCTCAACTCAACAAGGATAGTGCAAAAAAAAAAAAAAAAAAAAAACTCAACAAGGAGACAATGCCAAGCCCACAAACGAACTGGGCTAAATTACGGGTCGGGTAAAAGAACGGAAAATAGTTAGAATGGGGCAAGATCAACCCGCCCTTTCTCGTTCCCTCCCTCAAATTTTCTCGGGAAAGAAAACGCAAGAAAATTAAAACAGAAAATTCATTTTTCCAGTTAAACCCCCCGAAAACGGTTTTCGCATCCCGCCCAGCTCTCCCTCTGTATTTTTTTATTCAAAAACTATGTCTTAGACACACAAACACGCCCTTTCTCTCAATAAAATCTATCTAGGGTTTTCTTAAATTAAATTCCTCTTTCTCTCTATGTTTGTCGAATAATAGTAAATTCTCAATAATTCTCAATTCCATACCCTAGAATTGTGAGCCGACAAATGGAGGAAGGGACTAGTGGTGGCGGCGGCGGGGAATCGTCGTCGAGAGTAACACCGTCGTATGTGAAACTAGGAGACAGACAAATATTCACGGTGGAGCTTCGACCTGGAGAAACTACATTTGTGTCATGGAAGAAGCTCATGAAAGACGCAAACAAAGTCAATAGTGGATCCACACCGGCCTCGGACCCGCCTCCCGTAATCGCTCACCCCAACCTTGAGTCTCGTATCGCCCCGGTAAGCTAAGCTCAATCTAATATACTTGTGTATATTACTGCATGACTTAGTTGTTGATGAAGTTGTAATGTTGATAAAATGAAGTTCGGTGGTGCGTTAAGCTGAAATTAGTTTTGTAACTTACTTAATTATATGTATTTTTTAACTGGTAAATTTTGTTTGGTTGCTGAGAAAATTTGGGGAACGAAGGAAAAAGTTAAACATGGGACTGACGAATGCAGCCATTTATGAGATGAGCAAGAATGTTTATGAGTTTGAACATGAGCAAAATTTTTTAGTTGCCTGTTTGTTAAGAGGTTTTTGCTAGTATGTACTAGTTACCTGTGGAAATGAATGAGACGGGAAAAAACTTGATGCATTTTGATTTTTTGGTGTCATTTGCATTTGTTCAAGTGGTGATTTTTTTTATGCTGGATCTAGCTACCTTATATTTGTTATTGAATTTATGAATTTTAAAGTTGCACATATATGTATTCTTGTTAGTGTTTGTTGTTGTGAAGTCAATTTAGTTTTTATGCAGTGTGAATACTTAGTTGCGCTTGACCTTCTGCAGGGACAACCAGCTGAAAACGAAGAGAAGGATGCACCTGCTCCAAATCGTTTCAGTGCTGTAATTGAGAAGATTGAACGTCTTTACATGGTATGTTATACTTTATCTCATGCTTACTATTTCCTTTTGCCTTCAATTTTATTTGATTTGCATGGGAGTCAGCGCATGTAATCAGAATTACATGTGCTAATTTGACTGAATCCTTCACAGGGTAAGGATAGTAGTGATGAGGAAGATCTAAAAGATGCTCCTGATGATGATCAATATGATACGGATGACTCCTTTATTGATGATGCTGAGCTGGTTGGTGTTTCTGTCTGTGGCTCCTTTTTTATTTCTTTTTTAATTTTTTATTTCTATGTTTGTATATATGCAGTTCTGATTAATATTTGACCTTATTGTTTAAAAATATTTAGAATATTTAGAGTTCAGAATGTTAATTGAAATTGTTTCTGCAGGATGAATATTTTGAAGTGGATAATTCATCAATAAAACACAATGGATTCTTTGTTAACAGAGGAAAGCTGGAACGCATGTAATTTATCTTTTAACCCTTTTATTTAACTGTACTTCTGATTAGAAGTTGCCTTGTTACATGTAATTATCCACTTCTGATTAGAAGTGGATAATTCATCAATAAAACACAATGGATTCTTTGTTAACAGAGGAAAGCTGGAACGCATGTAATTTATCTTTTAACCCTTTTATTTAACTGTACTTCTGATTAGAAGTTGCCTTGTTACATGATAGTTCTTTCTGCTTCTTTTCATTTGGTTAGCCTTTGGTTTTGCACTGAGCACTTTAGAGTTGAAGCTTCTGTCAATAACGAGTTTGCCATTTTTTAATGCAATTGATTTAAAGGCTTTACCATTACAATCTCACTGCTTTTGCATCTCTTCCCGTCTTACCATCAGATTTATAGTGAAAGGTAGTACAGTATGTCTTCAGTAGTCACAGTATAGTGACACAGAGTAATCTCTTAGATTCATTCTTTCGTTCTTGGCTGAAATGTGCATAATGCCTGATCAATGGCCCATTGCCCATTTTTGCTTCATTTAAGGTGCTTTGGGTCCAATTTGTGTCCGAGTGATTCCAAATCAAGGGAATCCAAAAGCTCAAAAAGACCTTTTTGCAATTAACCTCTCTTTCCCCTACTACTAACCAGAAAAAGAAGTACTAAAACTTTCACAATCAAAGAATTTTCAACTTAATCCCCAAGGAGATATCCCAGTGGTTAAGAATTGATATTTCCACTAGGAGGACTAATGCTTGAATTCTAGGTGGGGTTAGAAGGGTTTATGGGGAAAAGGGAGAGCTACTTCTATTGTGTAACTCATTTAAATTCCGATGTACCAAAAAAAAAAAAAAAAGGTGAATTCTCAACTTATTAATGCTCACACATGAAGTTGTCTTGATGAAACAAATGTCAACTTTACAGCTGGTTTGTTGACAGTATAAAAGAAATTTTTATTTCTATCCTGTTGAACACATCAAAATTGAAACCAATCAAATATGTCTTGTGTCCTCGTTGCTCTTTGTTTCTGCATTAGTCTGCTGCCATCAATTGTGTGTGCTAGTTTCCATCTTTGATTTCATGAACTTTATGGTTTTTTTCATAGTTGTTGACCTTGGTGTCACAGGTTGTTTTGAAATTGTCTGGTTGTTAGCTATTACCCTGTGAAAGCAATCATTACTGATGAGTTATTTTATGGTTCCTATAATAAACCACTATCTTGGTGACACCAACTCCTTCACTAACTCCAGCTTCTGAAGTTATGTCTACTATTGGCTATAATTTTATTATTTAAATTGATTTGACAATGCAGATACTTTATATCTGACCTATTCTAAGGAAAAGTCATATTTGTAGATTTTTGCTTATTTATTTGTATTAGTCTTTAGAAAACCTTTTTTTACTGATTGGCTTGTTTTCTTTTTTCAAGAAATGAACCTGCTGTTATACCTAACCAGCAAGCAAAGAAAAGACGGCGAAAAGATTTAACTAAGACTGCTGGTGAGGGTGATGATGGTCGTACATCAAATAAACATGTTAAGCTGGGTAAGTCAGTAGCTGGGAAGACAGCACTGCCGCTCGGAAAGAACTCTTCTAATACCTCTCAAAGCTTGGTCATGACAAGTGAACGCTATGAGGATGTGAAATCTCAGAATCTACCATTTGCATCTGGAATTTCTTCAAAGAAGAAATATGCTGAAACTAAAATGAATTTGGATCCATCATCATCTATAAAAGTTTCAAATGGCGATGCTTCTGTATCTCTAGCAGAGGCTAAGGATATTGAAAAGCCAAAGACTGGAGGTTTCCAGGCAAAAAACCTGACCAACAAATCAAAAGATGGAAGTGGATCCTTGGATGTGTCACATCAGAAATATCATGATAAAAGTGCTTACCCACAACCGAAGTTGCAATCTGCAAAATCAGTAACTGGTGTTAATGAACTTGAACCGTCAGTTCGATCAAAAGAAAAGAATGGTGTGCGTGAGTTGCCTGACCTTAATATGCCAGATGGCAAGATTTCCATGCAAGTAACTGTAAGTGCTTTTAAATTTCTATTCTTATTATTTTTCATTGACAGACTGTTAGGTTGGACACAGTCATGCATTGCAACGCTTTAAAATCTGGACACAAGGAACTTGATGGTGTGTGTATGAATTCACTATATCAAACATGCATGCAGAGATGCATGAAATTGCATTGGAACTTTAAGCCTTGTAGATAGGTAGAAGATTGATTTTGAAAATGCAAGAACTATTACATTCTTGTGAATTAATCCTAGAACCATATAGTTCTAATATAGTCTAACTAAAACCACCCACCTCCTCTTTTCATGCTAATGTTAGAAGATTTTTGCCTTGTTATACTTTTCCCCCTGCTTATTACTGCCCAGTTTATTGTCTCCATGTTGCTGATCTTGAGCTTGAATGTAACTTTGTGCAGAAACCTTCACATGTCCATAGAAAAGACAGTTCTAGTGTTAGGTCCAAAAGTTCAACGCTGGAAAATGCCATCAGGGAATTGGAGAAGATGGTTGCTGAATGTAAGCTTAAAAATTCATATAGCACTTGTATTCCTAACAATATGATGGTTTGGGATAGTTTCTTCTAAATTCAAGTTCCTTTCTTTTGTAAATACTGCAGCAAGGCCGCCAGCTTTGGAAAATCAAGAGGGTGACACCTCATCCCAGGCAATTAAAAGGAGATTGCCTAGAGAAATAAAGCTAAAGCTTGCTAAAGTTGCTAGACTAGCGGTACTGTAAATTCTTAACGCTTTCATAATTGTCTATTCCTTGATTTTGTGGTCTAATAAAATCTTCTCTCATTCTAAAATTTTTTGTTTTGATAGTCATAAAAAGGAAACATATGATTTTTACTTTAAAATGGTTTCAGCAGGCAAGCCAGGGGAAAGTATCAAAGGAGTTAATCAATCGCCTTATGAGCATTCTTGGTCACTTAATACAGCTCAGAACACTCAAGGTATATTTCTGGGAAAAAAATAAAGATGACTCTTCAATGATTTTACTTCAGTTCTGTCTCTCTCTCTCTTTGTAATCTCAATTCTTATGCTGGCGTAAGTGGTTGAACAGTTATTTTGTACTCGATTCTTATACATGTTTCATTTTCTTTGCAATTTCATAATTCTCTTTATTTTTTTTTTAAATTTCTGATTATTCTGGATGTACAATTGCATTTTTGGTAATTTTTCTTTATTTTCTTTCTTATGTTTGCCTATCACTGTATAGTTGAATCTGGAAACCCCTTTCAAGCAACAACTTATACAATAGCACTGAAATTGCATCTATTGTTTTCTGTGAGTATCTTTGACAATTGCAACTGACTCTTGATTTGTCTCACATAATATAATTTCTTGGAATTCTGAAGCTGCCTTGATCCTAATTGTTTGTGTAAAATAAGCTATATTTTTGTAAGTGCTTGTATAACCCTAATGACTAGCTTATTTGTTTTGGTTCCATTCTGATCTTTGGAAGATGATACTATGTCTCTCATTCCAAATATGTTTCCATAACAGAACTGTGATGGACTTGGTGAAACATTGGAAAGTTGTTAGGTCAATTGAAAATGAAGTTGTTATTATTCATCGTGTTATAGTCTTTATGCATTTTGCATTTGCCCCTTTTTTTTGTGCCTTATTCAAAATAATTATAGCATAACATAATACAATCTGTTTTTGCTGCAGAGAAACTTAAAAATAATGATTAACATGGGCTTGTCAGCAAAGCAGGAGAAAGATGATAGGTTTCAACAAATAAAGAAAGAAGTTGCTGAGATGATTAAGACACAGGTCCCTTCTTTGGAGTCCAAGGTGTGTTGGTTGAATCTTCTCTCTCCCTCCCTCTCTCTCATAGTGGCATTAGCATTGCAGAAAGGTATTTAGGACGACCCTTGCATAACATGGATGGATGAAAATTAACTAGAAATCAATAGCCCATGAAACTGAAAAACAACCCCCTCCCCCATTCTCCCTCTCTCTTTCAGTCATTTCTTTTTCTGTATGATGCCTCTATTGGAGTGGGCTTCATTGGAAAGCCTTTTATTTCAGATGACTTCAGTATGGATCTCTCTCTCTCTCTCTCTCTCCTCGTGGGGATTTGTTAGGCTAACAGCATTTTTGGTTGTTTTGTCTTGGTCTGTGTTTTTGTAGTTGCTGCCATAGTGTTTGATTCTTATGAACCATCTTAGATGTTGAATAGGTGACTCAACATTGCATATTAATGGATTTATTGATTTTGAAATCTTAAACAGTTAATTGATTCCTTGAACCATCTCGATGACTAGTGTTTGAATTAATGTGAAGTTTATTTTATTATTTTCTCAGGCATTGGAGCAACAAGCTGGAGCATCTGATGATTTTCAAGAAATTGCTTCTGAGGAAAAAGGAGTCCTCAAAAGAAAATTTAGCATGGATGCTGTGTTGGAGGACAAAATTTGTGATCTTTATGACCTTTTTGTTGATGTACTGATACATAAATTGCATGCAATGCCTATTCTTAAAGAATTCTTACTCTGTGGGCAAATCTTTGTTCCTAATTTTATCTCATTTTTTGGTCTTTACCTTCTGATGATTCTAGGGACTGGATGATGATGCTGGCCCACAAGTCAGAAAGTTGTATGTAGAGGTATGTTTTATTTTACTTATTATCTTTAAAGGAATGGCGCAAGTGAATGGTTGGTCCCTCTTGTGCTCTTCTATGCTGACTCTGTTACTAATTTATTGATGCTACTGTTCAGAATTGGTCCAACTTATGTCCTTTCCTCTCTCTCTCTCTCTCTCTCTCTGACCAGACTATGTTCTTTCTCTTGAAGCAAATACCCTTTAAGGCCCTGCAATGACCCAGTTCTTTAATCTTCTTTTACTCCCTATTCCCAAAAGGGAAAAAAAGTTAGTGTTTGTAATTTTCTGTTATATTCTTTTGACACTTGAACTCCATTTGTGATTCAGCTTGCAGAATTGTGGCCAAGCGGTTTCATGGACAACCATGGGATCAAGCGTGCAATTTGTAGGGCAAAAGAGAGACGAAGGGCCTTGTACAACAGACATAAGGTCCACTTACTCACTTCTCCTTTTGCCCTTCTCTTTGTGAATGCTCATTTTATTATAGTTTCTGGATAGGCTTGTTGACAAGATCTCTATGTTTACTCCTAGGCACTGGATGTGTTGATGGACTTAAAAGTAGAATCCATTGACATGCCTATTGATTATGGTCTAATGAATGTTGATTTGTTCAAATTCATGGCATTTAAGTATTTCAGAAAATTATATATGCCTAAGTTTGATAACAGTTGCTCTAATGTAGTGTCAAAGTCTCAAACCTGGGTCTTGTGTTTGAGGTAAGAGTTAAGATGAACCAGGAATGAAGTGTCTTACATGATACATCTGTTGGGTATTTATATGCTTTAGAAGTATGGTGTCTATAGATATTACTCCCAGTAGGATTGTTGGTGTTATTTGAATGAGTGATGCATACTGTTCAATTTTGAGAAATTTGATATTTGATTGGACATTACTTCTTTTACCCTCTTGATTAAACATCCTGAAATGCCATACATCATCTTCGTTTCTCTGGGACATGGCTGTGTAGGCACTGGTATCTGGTATTTACTTCTTTTATTTTGTGTGTTAGGATGAGGAGAAAATTAAGAGAAAAAAGATGCTGGCACCTAGACTGGATGAGACTGCTCGAGTTGAGGCTGGTTCTGTTGCGCAGCAACAATATATGCGAGAGAGGTTGCCTACTGATACGGGTGGTCCTGTTTTAGCTTTAGCTAGCAAGTCCATACCCAATTCAGCAACAGCAGCTGTTCGGGCACCAAGTCCTTCAATGAACGTACCAAACTTGGACAGGCTAAAACAAGAGAAGCCAAAAGGAAATTCAAGCAATCCCATGGACGAGGCAAAGATGGGAATAGATGGTGCATTGTTAAAGAAAAAGGTAAAGAGGAAGTCGGAACAGGAGTTAGATGAAACTCATTTCCGTACTGAAAAGTTGCATTCCCAAACTAGTGAAGAAAGACACAAGTCTCTTAAGCCGGCATCAGCTCCTCCTCAAAAGTTAAACCTTCAGCTTACTCCTTCAAGTTTCGAACAGTCTAGCTGACGTAATAAAGCCAATTAGGAAATTTACACCATAGAAGTAATTTGTGTAACAAAGTCTTTCTTTTCTTTTCTTTTCTTTTCTCTGACCTTAGCAGGCTTTATTAATTCTGACCAGCTGATTGCTACCAGGTTTTGTAATTAAGTGTTGGATGGTGCGTTGTCGATTAGAGTTTCATCGTTAAATAGGAGATTGGCAGAATGCTGTATTTTTCTTATGCGATTAAGGCATTGCTTTGACGTGTAACTTTGAAACCTTGTTTTTGTTCCTTACTTTTCCCTTTTCTTGTTATTTAAATTGGTCTTTTGCCTGGATTGTCATAGTTTTTCATGGCTGGCTGCTTAGGAGTGATGCCTGAGCATGTGTGAGATAGATAGAGAGAATCAAAATGTAATGCTTTGGTCAATAGTCAATAGTGCTGACTAAGGCTATAATCAACCCAATTGAATTTGGTTCATTTACATTTGATTCAGCTAAAACCGAGTTTATTCAAAAATTTTAATACAATTCTTATCTAATAATAGTATTTTATCTCAATAATGTATGTTAATTGTTATTTTGTACATTTTATAATAGATTTCATGAATCAAAATGGTATAATTGTTATAACAGTAGAATTTCAGGTTAATAGTAACTTATGTGAAGGGGTTCACGAGCTTTCCAACCAAGTATAAGGATAATCAAGGTTTATTCATGAAACATGCTCCAAAAAAAAAAAAGGAAAAATCATGAAAAGTAATCGAATTTAAATTTATTTTTTAACTTGATTTATTTAATTAATTTATGAACGGGCTTGATCAAGATTAATTCTAGTAATCCAGGTGTGTGCTGGCCACTCGTTTAGCTCTATGGTCATTGGGCCCCGTTTTATATGAATTATGGCACAGATAAGCCTTAATAAATATATGGCTTGGGCTAAGCGGATGTCAACTCTACCCACATATGTACACACACACACACACACACACACACACACACACACACACACACACACACACATATATATATATATATATATATATATATGAGATTTTTACATAAAAACCTTAAAAAAAACCTTAATATTACATTTTTACAAATTGACAAATTTTATTAAAAAATATGCTCTTTAACCATTTTTTATAAAAATATGATTTTCAACAATTTTTTTTTACATTTTTACGTTGTTCAGCTAAATGGAGTATTCGTAGTATATTATGAATATATGATAGTATACTCATAGTATATTTTGAGTATATGTTAAATATATGTTTAGCATATATCTGTTAAATTTTTAATATTCGTTTTTTAAATTGATATTTTAATTCAAAATAATATTCATTCAATATATTTGATATACATTTAATATATTTTAGCAAAACTTAAAAAAATTAAGTTTCTGGTTGATTCATTATTTCAAAATTTATAAAAAAAAAATATTAAATTAAAAATGATTATAATAACAATAAATGGTATACTATTTATATATTATGAACATATAAAATCAACTAAACATATACATCAAATCAACCAAATATTAATTAAATATATAAACAAAATAAACCAAACATATACAAAAAATTAAAAAAGAAATTATAAATGTTAATCAAAACAGAGACTCTGCAATAAAATCGCATTCTCCTTGTATATAATTATTGGTGACACTCCAAAATATAAACATAATCAACCACATATAAACCAATACATTGTGTTATTATAAATGATTAAATTGAATCATTATGTTATTAAAATGTGAAATTCACCCACTCTAACGCCCTTAAGATTAGTGTAATAAATGAATATGATGACGAAGATTATGAAGTCAAGCCCTTTCTAAAGCAAAATTTCACATTGTAATAAAAAACAAAATGGGGCGTATAAAAGTAAATAAAAAAAAAAAAGGTAGATGGTGTAATTTCTTCTCTCTATATATTTTCAATAAAACCTACCTGTAGTATGTTGGTAGTGAGACTAAACTAATTTTATTATTATGAGAAAATTATAATTTAATAGAGGTGTGGTCATAAAAATTCTTATATTGACTTAATTAAGGGGTATAGAGGTAAATAATATAATATTTTAATATAATTAATTAATAAAGTATATCAAAAAAAGATAAATATAATTTCAAAAAATTATTGCATTTATGTATGTAGTGTTCAAAATATGTAAAATCTATCTTAAAAATTTAAAATGAACAATAATTCATGTATGCTATCACCGAAAAAAAAATCATTGCTGCAATTAGACAATAAGAGGAATGAGATAATCCTGAGGATGATAGTACGGAAATATAAAAAGTTTTATGCCAAAAAATTATAAATATGCTTGAAAAGTCATAAATATTTTGACTTCATCAATAAGGTAAACATATTAACGAGTTATTACATAACTACAAATTTAGAGACATGGTAATAATTTTAAAAAATAAATCACTATGCCAAATAATTTTACACAAATATTTTATTTCATCTTAGCATAACATATATTTTTTAAAATATAAATGTATAATTATTACCATGTGTAGGTAAATTTTCTTAAAATGATGTATTTTTATTTATAGCTAACCTAAATTAGAAGCAAAATTTTTTATTATTACATAGAATGTATTCATATATAGAATATAATTTTAGAGAGATTTTACTTTATATATATTGGTGAGATGCAAGTCCATTATCATTGATGCACAGTACCGACTTAGCTACATTATTCATCAATAATCCTTCCCGCGTTTTTTTTTTTACACCCATTGTCCAATTTTCCCAAATTATATATATATATAAAAAAAAAAAAAAAACCTAACTCACCACTCTACCTCTTAACTGTAAAATTTGAACGAGGAAAGCTCCATCAAGAGGCAGAGAAGAAGATGTTGAATACAAAATCATTCAAGGGAGCCGACGTGTTCATGTCGCGGAACTTGGTGCCGCCGGAGGTCTTTGACGCACTTCTCGATGCTCTCAAGCTCAATGGCGCCGAAGTCTTTCTCTGTTGCGATCCTTCACGGAACGGCCCTAACGATTATCATGTCATCTCCTCTCCAGATCACGTAAGTAATGATGGCAATTATCACAACAGTTCCCGCCATTTTCTACTTTCATTTCGCTTTCAATTTAGGTTTTTCAATTATTTATTTATTTATCTGTTGTTTTTCAGGAGAAATTCGAGGATCTTAGAGCTAAGGGCTGTAATTTGCTTGGTACGATTTTGTAAATTAGTAGCTTTGAATTCATTATGGACATATTGCTCACACTGGTCTCTCTCTCTCTCTCTCTCTCTCTCTTTTATGCTCTTTGTAATATTGGGTAGGTCCTCAGTGTGTGCTTTCGTGTGCAAAAGAACATAGAGCATTGCCTAAACAAGGCTTCACCTGTTGCCTTGCAATGGATGGCGTCAAAGTACTTGCATCTGGCTTTGACACGGATGAAAAGGTATTCTTTCTTCTTATAAGAGGGCCTAGAAAAAGATAAAAATTTGATTTTGTTTCTAGACCCGGAATGAGTCTTTCCAATTCCGCCCCATTATGAGGAAGCTTGTTCTCTATTTATATATATATACATTGGTGTTCTTAAAGGTTGAGCTACACTGTTATTGGGAGCCCCCTTGATGTTTCTAATGTTTATAATTGTGACACAGGTTAAGATAGAAAAGTTGGTAACAGCAATGGGGGGACAGTTGCATACTAAAGCATCTTTGGATGTTAGTTTCGTCATTGTAAAGAATGTTTTGGCTGCAAAGTACAAGGTTTAGCACTGCACTTGAAGACTTTCGTTAGTTCAAATTTTCTTACCTTGTAAAGTATTTTGTTTTGCATTTGAGTGATCTACTTAGTGTGCTTTTTTCTCTCCTTTTTCCCTCTCCCATGTTATATACATGTGTGTTATAATATGCCTAAGTTTGCTCAGAGTGTTACGGGAGAAATCAACCTCCAAAGTCTTGGATACTTCTATATGCTAATTATGACATCTTGTTGAACTTGGTTTTACTCTTATTTTCGTATTTTGGATTGTTAGAACTGATTCAGAAATTGATTTTTGAACTAACTGTTAAAAAATTTTCTACTCATTATCCTTGGATAATGAATTAGTGATTGTTAACCAGAGCTAGTGATGGAGAATAGGAACACAAAGCAATTCAAATTTAAAGGTTCAAGCTTAAAATTATGATCCCCATTTAATATGGGTATTATTGGGGAAATTATAGAATATTTACTAGTCTTGTTTTAGTTAAATTCATGTGTCTAGCTAAATAAATAAACTGCTGGTCTGTTATTTTAAATCAGGGGCAATTCTGTAATTTTTAGCTTTGCTGTAAAATCTATTTAGATTTGTTTAGGTGTCTATTATTTTAAATTTTAAGTCTTATTTTGAGTCTTTGTTGGTTTAAAAAGAATTTATTCATTTTTAGTTTATTTTAGGAGTCCAAACTAGTTTTGAAATCCTTTACTTAAAGGACTAGGAGTTGTTGAGACTATAAATACTTAGTATTGTAATGCTTTTAATTCAGCTTTGTTATTGAATAAAAAAACCAGCAATTATGCTATTTCGAGTTGTGTGATGCAATTCAATCCTAGGTGTGATGCCATGGGAACTTGGGTGTGATGTCTAAGAAAGTTTAGGTGTGAAGCTTAAACTATTTTATCTTAGTTTGCTGTTTATGTTACTGTTCATAGTGCTTTAATTTCTCTGATACAGCCCCACGATCAGGGGCGGAGCCAGAACTCCAAAAGGGGGGGGGGGGCAAATTTTTTTTTTTTAAAGTTGAGGGATTAAAATTAAAAATTTTGAAAGTTTGTGACACAAAAATGAAAAAAAAAATTTTAAATTATGGGGTCAAACTAAAAAATATCTAAAAATATATAGATAACAATTTAAAAAATTTAAAAGTTTGGGGGGGGCAAGGGCTTGCCTCCGCCCCTGCCCACGATTCCCTGTTACAGCCCCACAATTCCCTGTTATTACTTAATTTCGTTTCTCAAACTCCATTCTTTACAAACCCTAGCCTCCCATCTATAGTTTCTACTAATCCTAACCTCCATATCAACCCAAATTCATCCCTTTATAACCAACCCTCCAACCCGTCCTGCGTCATCTAGTCTTTCTAAAGTCATGTTCTAGTCCTAATATGATTTGTCCATAAGATGGTCCATCCAAAAAGTTTGGGCACCTACACATGCCTTTGGAACTTGAGAATGAAATCCTTTTATCTTGGTGACAAGAAATGACCATTACTAATATGCTTTACAGTAGCTGAAACTTTAATATCCTTGTTGTGAAGATATTATTTGAATAAGTACTGAACTTTTTAATGTTTTTTCTTTCCTTCTTTTCAGTGGGCTTTAAATACTCTGAAGAAACCAATTGTAACTATTAATTGGTTATCTCAATGCTGGAATGAGCACCGTGTTGTTCCGCAAGAGTCATACAGGATTCTTCCCTTTTCTGGATTAATGATATGTGTTACCAGAATACCTGCTGGTTGTGATACAAACTATCTGTTGTTGTTGCTTTTAATAATCTATATATTTTCTAATATTGGTTTGCTGCTTCTTTCAGATGAGAGGAAGGAGATTGAAAAAATTATCACAAAAAATGGTGGGGCATATTCTGCTGAACTGACCAAGAAGTGCACACATTTGATTTGTGATATATCCTTTTAGTTCTCAAGAAATAGGTCTTGATTTTATTCAAGCCTTTCATTGTTGATTTCATATTGTATTACTTACCTCATTTTTTAAATTAACCTTTATTACCTTTTCTTTTGCCCTTTTCTTCAATTATTTTTCTTTGGAGAAATAACCCTTGAGATGTGTTGATTGGTTGCATGAATCTTTGTATTTAGGCATCTGCCTATCGTTCTTTTATTTGTCTATTTTAGATTGTCTTTTATTGAGCATCTCTCTCTCTCTCTCTCTAAACATATGCATTTACACTCATACATGTTCGTGTGTTGTATAATTATTTTTAGGGTTTATAAATTCTTTACATTTTCTGATCTAGAAAATTCCTGTGTTCCTCAAATTTTATGATCTGTACTGCAAAATAAAGCGAAACTATATTAACAATATGCGAATGCTTATGTAGGTTTTCCTAGTAACCAAAGTTATCCAAGCTTCATGTGTGCAATGTGAGTGAGCCTGTTAAAACACTAATCTATTTACCTTTGCAACCGTTGGATATGGAAATTATAACATTATGTAATGGTGAAGTGCTCAGCAGTATGGACGTGGAAATTGTGACATTATATGGTGAAGTGCTCAACCTACTGTTGATTCTTGCATGCCTTGAGGTGACAGATAATTGAGTTCCCTAAGCACCTTGTCTGCATTTTAATTCCCTTCATTTTAACCTATGAGAAATTGAAAAGCAAATTATCTCCCCTTTCTAGAACCATATACCTGCCAATTTTACTATGTGCTCCCTGGCAAATTTTGTATCTTAAAGGTTTCTGAATTATTAAGTGAGGATGAATGCATTTGTTTTCTTGACTGTTCATAAGCTCCTGAAGGTGACAAGTACAAGGTTGCTCGAAGGTGGGGCCATATTCATATTGTAACCCGCAAATGGTTTGATCAGTCTATTGCTAGAAGAGGTAATGCTTTACATTAGTGGTGTCCTATATATTCTGGTGAACTTTGCATTTATAATATATTAGCTTTAATTCTTCATCCTTAATGATTTTTTTTGACATTGTAAAGGTTGCAACTGACTTTAAATTTACCTTCTTTGATGAATAGCATGTCTCAGTGAGGAGTCTTATCCTGTTCAAGGTGGTTCTGTATCTGCAAATAGAACTGTGAAGGGTTTCCCAATGGCACAGCATAGCCAAGACAAGGATATTGGAAATTCACTATCTGTGTCATCCTCGGTGGCTACAGAATCCATTTTGACAACTGTTCCTCGTGCTGGGTCTTCTGATCCGGATGTAGAAGCTACTCTCTCACAGAACATGTCTTCTATGTTTTCTGATCCTCCTGTCTTTATGAAAGAAGGGGATGATGAAATGCCTGCAGTGCACCCTGTGAATGAAACAAACCTTGATGGTTGTGTTGCCAATGACTCTCAATCTGAAGACAGTGATCTGTACTTGTCAGAGTGCAGAATATCACTTGTTGGCTTTGAAGCTTCTGAGTTGCGTAAATTAGTTAATATGGTGCGTAGAGGTGGGGGTTCCCGGTATATGTCATTCAATGATAAATTGACCCACATCGTAGTCGGAGCTCCAACAGATGTGTAAGTCTTCTTTGAGTTTACGCAATATCAACTTTATGAATGCATTTCTTGGGTGCTTTTCTGCAATTTTTGCATGTGTTAATATTGCATGCTAACTTGCTGGTCATTTCAATGTGATGATGTTTTATGTTAATTGAATCTCTCAACTAGTCTTAGTTTGAGGATCATCTTAGTTTTCTAATTTCTCGGTCTCACACATGCATATATGATTCTCCCAGTGAAAAGAAGGAGCTGAGGGGCCTTGCTGCTTTGGGTGTTATTAATGTGGTTAGACCCACCTGGCTTGAAGATTGTGATCGTGAAAAGAAAGAAATCCCTGTTCTCAGACAGCATATTGCCTATGATTTACTTCTTCCTAAAGGTTTTCTAATTATTTTTTGATTATTATCTGCCAGTTCCTCTTTGTTACTGTTTTTTGATACATGTTCCTGCTGGAGATATCTTGTTACTGTGTTTTTATTTATTTATTTATTTCATTGGGTTGATTTATATTTTCATTATTTAGGAATTCCCATCATGCATATATGTTTTATTCTCTAACAGACTAACACTATATCCTGACTAAATAGATTCTACAAGCTCTGTTAAAGGAGCAGCAGCTGGCATGATTGGTATGAATCGAGGTAAAGTCTTCAGTGTCCATTCAAGCATCTGCTCTGATCAGGTGCTGGGTAGTGCAAACATTGGCAATGGGATGACGTCATTGTTGGAGAAAAACAGAAAAGGGAAACCAGAAATCAACATGAATGAGGGCATATCTCTGGAAGCAACTGTGAGACAGTCCCAGCTGAACCTATTTTCAGTTGGTAATGATGAAAAGAAGGGTGTAAAGAAGACACAACTTGATTCTAGTGACCAAGAGCAGAAGGTATTAACTGTTTTCAAGGGGAAAACATTCCGCTTTTCGAATTCCTTTCCTGAAGATAGGGTAAGTAGTTGAAATTACTGTTTTAAAATTGATGTGATTTTCTACCTCTATAGTTAAGTAGACACTGGATATTGTGATAGATCCAGTTGATTCCCTGATGTTCCATTGTTTTAAACAACTCTTCTCTTAGTTCATTTTAGCTTGAATTGCTTACTTTACTCTGTGTTCTATTTATCGTTCTCTTGCTTTCTGATCTGAATTGGTGCTATAAGTCTACATTCCTAGTTTTTAAGTAGCTTTGTGCAATGTTTCTCAACGATGTTCAGTTGTTTTCTTGGATTTGTTTTTATCAGAGAGCTGAAATTGTTCAATGGGTAAGTCAAGGGGGAGGGGAGATGGTGGAAGATCATGTGAAACAGAATGTGCACTTCATTATTGAATGCCATGGCGTGATACCAAGGTCTGTGGATGTTCCCCGGACTACTTATGTATCCAGTCATTGGGTCCGTTCTTGTTTAGAGGTACACTTCGCTGAATTGTTAAATGACCCTTTTATTCAGTATTCTTTTTCCCATTTTGGCATGATTAGTTATTGATGGAACTTTCAATTGGGATTTGTATGAACCTTTATGAGAGATGAGAAACAGTGAGATGTACGCAAAATTGCTGGCATTTGGGAATTGTTTTTTGAAAAATGCTCCTTCTTACTCTTCTCATCTTATGTTTCACATATTCTACTGCATGGACCTTTATTATCATGCCTGGAAATGAGTGGAAGTAGGGAACTTCAATTTGCATTTAGATCTCCTAGGGAAAGTCTTAGGGTTATGTTTTGGAATCCTTTTGTTTCAGATTAGATCATAGATTTTACTCCTAGTTAGTTTTTAAGCCCCTTTTATGACTTTTTGTCATGCAATTCATGGTTTTTATTATCACCTTAAGTACCATTTTCAACTTGAGGTTAACAACTGGAGTTGAGCTAGAAGCCTAGAATCATCTATCCTTGTCTGATACTTTTGTTGTTGCTGCTATGGATACAGCTGCTGCTGCTCTCTGTTCTTTGCTATTTCTGTCTTCAACTTAATTACCTTTTTAATTGATAGCTTAAGTTGAAAAGTTACCTTGTTTGTTTAGATATTTGTCAATCCAGTCCACTGAAAATTGCTAACAGTTATATTGCTACTGAAGGATGAATGCTTGCTGGATGTCGGTGGTCATATCATATATTCTCCAGTTCCCTGCCAGATTCCTTTGCCTGGTTTTGAGAACTTCCGGTTTTGCATCTCACAGTATGAAGGGAAAGATAGGTCACTCTTAAGAAACTTGTGCTTTGTTCTTGGAGCTAAATTTGTGGAGAAACTGACTAGAAAGGTCACCCATCTATTATGCAAGTTTACCAATGGACCAAAATATGAGTATGCTTGTAAATGGGGTATATGCTCAATTACATCTGAGTGGATTTATGAGTGTGTCAGGCAGGTATATTCCTGATACTCTCTCTGCTTGTGTGATCATTAATTTTGACGTCATGATATATCTGCATACAACCTTCATCTTTTTGGCAGAATGAAGTTGTCACACTGGATCAATTTCGGCCAAAAGAAGTTACTTCTCAAGACCAAGAGGCAGGATTATGTACTGTGAGCCAGTTTCCTACTCAAGCTGCTCGAATGATATCTGGAGAGAATTCATCAAAATTTATAAGCCAGTCACAAGACCTTGGAATGGCACCAACTCAGACTGGTGGTAGTAGAGTTAACAACTTTGGGGAAGAGGTCCAAAAATCTATTGATTACTCTAAGAAGGCAAGAACGCTTTTGGAAAGTGAAGGCCAAAAGTCTTCTAAAGTTCATTTAGGTGATCCTATCTGCAACATAAATTCCATTGGAGGAAACAATTCAAAATATAATGAAGAATCTTCTCGTGTTGTTCCTGATGTAGCTGCTGCTATTGAGGACTTGTTAGAGCAGACAAGCAAGGTTAAATTACTGATGGCTGTTCAATTACTTTTTTAATGTTTAGTTTATTGATTAATTTATCCTGTCTGGTTTACTTACAGATTCATGATCAGAAGTCACCAGAGAGGACTCAGCATGATAAAAATGTATCCCTTATATTCTGATTATTCTTTTTATATATAGTATTCGACTTCTGCTTCTGGTTAATCCTTGATGGTAAAACAGCTTTATTCATCTGACTCAATGCTTGGTGAAAACCATGGGGGCTCTCGTTCTGTCATTGGGCTACCCAAGCATTGGTTAAACAGGTAACTTCGTCATATGTGAATTATTGATTTCTGTAACTCTGAATTTGTTCAGGTTAAATGATTGGTTAAGCATTGGATTTTCTGTCAAGTAGGTTGTTAGTAGTTTTAATTCTGTAATTTGATGGTAGCATGATTCCCTATTATTCAATAGGCATTAACTTATTTCATCATCCTTTCTCTATAAGTTTATTACTTAAATAACTTAATTGATCTTGCCCGTCAAAAAGTAAAAATTTTGTTACTCATCTCCCATTGAGGCTCTTTGGGGCCTTTTCTGCTCCCTATATTTCATGCGTCATTTTATCCCTTTTGACTTCTGTTTTGTGCTTGTTTTCTTTTCAGAACTGGGAAAAGAGATGAGTTAACCAATCCTTCTACAGATGTAAAAAGAGGAATGTATGATGGGTTCAGTGAAACTCAAACAGAGTCTCAGGTTTCTGCTCTTACATATCTGCAATTTGTTGGTTGCTTGTTTCATTAAGTTACTGAGTGATTGTTTCACGGTTATTATGTATTTCAGTAGTGCATTGCCTTTAGGCGGATGGGATTCCACTCTGATGATAGTGCTTGGCATTGTCCATGCAGGTTGTTGGTTATGAAGAAGATTTATCAGGAAGGCAAATGCTTATAGACAGGGTTCGAACCCGAAGTAGCATAGCCTGAAGTGGAAGGACAGCTCAGCAGCAACCCTGAAAAAGAAGCGAAATTTGTGTGGCAATAGACGACAACACATGTATTGAGATGAAGGTTCAATCTCAAATCTAAGGTTACTTGTGGCCGATCAAGGTAAATGTTTCTCGCCTTTCATCAATTTCAAGTTTCAACCTTGCTAAGGCAGGCGCAGTAAAGAGTAGACAAGACTCAGATAGCGACTGTAATCAGTATACCTAGATAGTTTGAGTCATTAACCAATTATAATATGCTTTATGCAACTTGTGAAGTAACAATTTATAGAATTAGGCTGTGAAAGGCGTTTCAAATATTTTACATGAAATACACAAAAATATAATGTATAGGACCATTGGTTCATATCATTACAAGTATGTTTTTTTTTTTTTGCATGATTCTACTTGCATGAATCAACATACACAATGGAAACACTAGCATTAAAATGCAACTTGCAAATTCTCATCTAAATGTTACAACTAACATACATAGATTGTGGAATCAAGGGTGAAATCAGCTGTAGCATGCTTCATTACTGAAGCAGATTCACTATGAATGAAGTTATTGTTTTAATAATTGGCTTCCTTCTCTTAGGTGAGCAAGGATCTATAAAGCAGCGACACTTTTCTTTTTTTTTTGCGCATGTCCTTGACATGTTGCGTTGGTAAGTATCAGATACTTTCCCAACATGTCATAGTAGAAGTCGCTATATGTGTGTTAAATGTTTTTTTCTTTTTCTCAAAATAGTCTCGTTAGTGTGTCTATATCGTGTTGTAAATGTGTACATATACGAGGATGCTCGACTTCAATGCTTGGGATTCCGTCTATGTTATGAGTTATTGGCATGAGGGCTAAAAATTTCAGGACTCCTTAGTAGGGGAATTAGTGATGTATTATTGATCATTGTAACCTTGGGCAAAAAAAAAAAAAAATTATTGATCATTGTAACCACCTTGAGTTGTAGTTTGGTTGCTAGATAGGACTGGTATTTTTTCCTTCCATGGGAACTTCAACCTGTGGAAATTCTATATATATATATATATATATATATATATATATATATATATATATATATATATATCATTTTAAATTTTAAAACTATCAATATTTCTGCAAATAGAAAAAAATTATTAAAATTTCTATTTACTCAACTCAATAATTATTTAATAAAGATTGTAATTTTAGTCCGATTTATAAGAAGTCCGTGTTCATACTTGATCCGAGGAAATTTTCATCAACCAATGCTAGTGCAGTAAGAGTTGGATTTAAATCTTCGAGCCCCTCTATATCCTAACTCATTTCAAATTTACCTCGACAATAAAATTATATATAATCATTTTATTTTATGTAATTATTTTGAGTTTCACATTGGAGTAATTGTTAAAAATTTGTCTAATATATTTATATTTCATTGAAAGTTATATAAATAATAATATATAAAAATATAACTTTTTAATAATTTAAAATTATAAAAATATAAAATAAGATATTTGCATTTGCGCCTTTTAATATTGAAACCGATTAAAATATCAATGAATCGAAATTCATTAGCGAGAATGTTGGAATTCGTATTATCATTTGTATGATTCTCTTTATTTATATATATATATATATATATTTCTTTAAAAAAAAATAATTTTTCCATTTTATCCAAGGAGATTCAGAATTAAAATTTGAATTTGATATTTTTTTCTCAGCAAACATTCAATAATTGAGCAATGACCATGAGTCCGTGAATTATTGGAGAGTTATCTCCTGTTTTATAATTTATTTGAATCCATTTTTATATCAAAATAATAATAATAATAATAATAATAATTGATTTTTCTTTTATAATTATTAATAATAATAATTGACCAATGACCATACCAGAATTTCAATTGATTTTTCCTTTCCCTAAAGATGACAATATATAATAAGAGAAATAAATACCCAAACATAAAAAAAGTGACGTGAAGGTATGAAACAATGGGCAATCAAATCAGAAAATCAAAAGTTACATACAGCCTTTGAAATTGAAATTGAAATTGAGCCAAAATAACACAATAAAAGCCACCACACAACCACTAATAATATCCCTTGAAAATCCTAACGATATTATCCACATTATCATACATCGCTTTCCCATCATCCAAACAGAAACTTTCTTGTTTTTCCTAATTTTTACCAGCTGACACCAAAATTATTATTTAAAAGTAATCATTTCACTTAATTTGATTCTTCCATATGGTGGCATGTCTCTTCTTGTGCCACGTGTCTCTCGTCGACATGAATCGGTTATCTCCGGTCACTGGAATACTACCTTGTTTGTGCTCTTGTAAGCTTAATAGAGATTTGGGTTTTGGGTTTGAGTTGCAGAGAAAGGAGCGGTTTAAGAGCAAGTTTAAGTTTGTTGTGAATGCGGAGTTGTCAAGGGCTTTCTCTGTTAATTGGGGTTTGGACTCTCAGGTCATTTTTTTGCTTTTCTCTTACTCTTTTTTGAAATTCTCTGTTTTATTTTTGTGTGCTCTTTGGTGTTTGATGAAATGACTGAGTGACTGGAGAGAGAGAGAGAGAGAGAGAGTTTCGGTAGTGGGTTTCATTTTTCTCTTTTTAACTCTTTTTTATGATCTGATTGTTAATAAATGCTAGATTTTAGTAATTCCCATTTTATGTACTGAATTTGCAATTCAGGTTATGGTGATTTTTAGTAATAAAGATTGCAGTCCGTATGGAAAAAATGGAACTTTATCCTTTTAATTTGTTGGGGACTTGAACTTACTCCACATAAACTATATAGAGATTTGATGGTTCCCCTGTCTTAGTTGTTTGAAGCCGCTAATGGATCATTCAAAATTTGAACTGCTCGTCCATGTGATTTCTTAATTGAAAGTAACTTGAACTTTGAATAGTTATTACTCCACTAAATGCTTGCTTTCGAATTCAAAATTGTTTTGATATAGATGTTTTTATCCCAATTTATTATTATTTTTTTTTGCACACATCCCAATTTATTTTGATTAGACTGACAAGTCTTTGTTTTGATTATAAGGTTGTCCAGTCTCATGATATTTCTCAGTTGCCTTGGATTGGTCCAGTTCCTGGGGATATTGCTGAAGTTGAGGCATATTGTAGAATATTTAGAACAGCTGAACGACTTCATGCCGCATTGATGGACACATTATGCAATCCTGTGACTGGGGAATGTAGTGTTTCATATGATTTCTCACCAGAGGAAAAACCATTATTGGAAGATAAAATAGTCTCTGTGCTTGGTTGCATGTTATCACTTTTGAATAGAGGAAGAGAGGATGTTCTTTCTGGAAGATCTTCCATCATGAATTCCTTTCGTCAAGACATAAGCATGATGGAGGATAAGCTTCCACCACTTGCCATTTTTAGGGGTGAGATGAAAAGGTGTTGTGAGAGTTTGCATGTTGCTCTTGAAAACTATTTGACACCTGATGATGATCGAAGCTTGGATGTATGGAGGAAATTGCAGAGGCTGAAGAATGTCTGCTATGATTCTGGCTTTCCCCGACATGATAATTGCCCTTGTCATACGCTTTTTGCAAATTGGAGCCCTGTTTATTTATCTAATTCTAAAGAAGACATAGCATCCAGACATTCTGAAGTCGCATTTTGGAAGGGTGGTCAGGTAACAGAGGAAGGTTTGAATTGTTTAGTGGAGAAAGGATTTAAGACTATTGTTGATCTTAGAGCAGAAACTATTAAGGATAACTTTTATCAAGAGGCTGTAGACGCTGCTATTTTGTCTGGGAAAGTTGAATTGATTAAAATTCCTGTTGAAGTTAGGACAGCACCTTCAGTGGAGCAGGTTGAGAAGTTTGCATCTTTGGTTTCAGATTGCAGCAAAAAGCCCATCTATCTTCATAGTAAGGAAGGAGCATGGAGGACTTCTGCAATGACATCCAGATGGAGGCAGTACATGACTCGCAGTGCATCTCAGTGTATTACTCCCATTGATACAGTACCACAAGATACAAATGAAACCAGTGGGTTGTTGGCACCTTCTGTTTTAGAAGAGAGGGCCCTCCTGGAACAGAAAAATGGATCACTGCAAGAGGCTTTGGATAAACTTCATGGTTCAAATGGAGTATCTCACGAAGTTGTCTCTCCATTTAAGGATGAAGGAGGCCAGAGCATTAATGGGACCTACAATGGCCTTGTTTCTGTTCAGGGTACAGCATCTACAAAAACAGTTGACAGGGATGTAAGATCTTCAGCAAACTTCTGCAGGGAAACTGATCCTCTCAAGGCTCAAGTTCCTCCTTGCAATATCTTCTCCAAAGCAGAGATGTCCAGGTTTTTCAGGACTAAAAGAATCTCACCTCCCACATACTCTAACTATCAGCTCAGTAAGTTCAAAAAGCCACCTGTTTCGAGAGACACACACATCGGAATGGTTCAGACAAATGAGGTTTTGGGCATTGATCCTATGTCAGGGCTTGGGGAGGCGAAAAGATCCAATGGGTCAATTAGTAGTGAAAATCTCTCTCCAAAAATTCAGAGCTCATCTGTTGATGGTCAGAAGCATCTGAAAAGCAGTAGTTTTATTTCTGCTGGTTCAAGTTTGAATGCAATCGGTGAAGGGGAGAGGTATTCTGTTCCTGAAACTAATGTCAGTACTACTGTGAGTGGAAGCTTAAACAAGTATGTTAAATCTAAATCTATTGAGGAGGTTCACACAAAAAATGGAGTTGCATCCTTAGGCTTAAGTGATGATGAGTTGGGCTCAATTGAAGGAAACATGTGTGCTTCTGCAACAGGTGTTGTAAGAGTGCAGTCAAGAAGAAAAGCAGAAATGTTTCTAGTGCGAACAGATGGATTTTCTTGTACCAGAGAAAAGGTTACTGAATCTTCCTTGGCCTTCACTCATCCTAGTACCCAGCAACAGATGCTTATGTGGAAATCAACACCAAAGACTGTATTGTTACTGAAGAAGCTGGGACAAGAACTTATGGAAGAAGCTAAAGAGGTATCATGCTAATGTGTCAATAATTGCTAAACTAATTGCCCTTCTCTTAATTCTCTGTGATTTTCTAAACCATAGTTCTGTGGATATTACTACTCTTTATGGTTGCTGAATTTGATAGTGCAATATGAGTTCCAATGAGTAGGCATGAGATATTTTTGTATGCATAAATCCAGTTCATCTGTTTACAGTATAATCTTTGACTTTAGTTTTAGACTAGAGATAGGTGGGTTCTAGTAGGATTGTCAATGTTAAAAAAGCTTATAGTCACACCTTATGTTTATGGACATAATTTTCCAAGGATAATAATTCTGATCGAATCGAATGGCAAAGGAGGCAGTATTATCTTAGCATAAGCTTTGGTAAATGCTTTCCTGCTGTACTTTTTAGCTTATTCAGGTATTGGTTATTGATAATGGTTACATGTGTAAATAATGAAAATACAATTTCTCATTGAGAACATATAAAGGTCTTACATTTCAGTTTCATGCGATGAACTTTTCCACCATAGAATAGAGACAAAGTAACTTAATCATTAACAAAATTTTGTTGTGTGCTTGTCATTTGCACAATGTGCCAATCATTCCTTAGGCCGTATGTAGCCAATTTCTCTCAAATATCAAATGCACTGGAACTGTAGGAACCATCAAATACAAGTTTCTGTTCTATCGCTTGGTCTATTCTGTTCTCTCAATTATCTTGGAATATCTGGTGCTGCTGCTTCCGAGACCTGAACTTTGCTTCAGTCAACTCATTCTTCAAAGCTTGGAAAATCTGGAAATAAATTGAAATGGATCCCCTCTGGCCACATAAAAGAGAAATTCTTGTGGGATACTGCTGGTGCAGGGATAAATGAATATGGATGGAAATGAAAGTGCAGAAGGAACATGATCATGCAACAGATTTTCTGGGAGTGGGGGAGTTAATGAGAAATTAGAATGGAGAATGCGTGCAGGGATTCAGTCTGAACAATGCTTTCACAACTTTAGGATCTACCAACAGGGTTCAAGTTGAGCTGCAAGTTAGGCCTAGAATAGCTAATCCTTGAATTGGATTCCTCAACAACTTAGAAACTAGAAGTGATTATTAAGCTTTATATCCTGATACACCTTCAATTGAGGATGTAAGATAAATCCTAATGTTGGTAGTGTCAAACTCAGTGCACAAGAACACTGATTCTGGATTTTGACTGGAGTGCAATCAATTTTGATGGCCTACTCATAGTATTGATTGTTTATCAGTCTCCTCGTGGCCTTGTGTCTCATTCTACAAACCATGTCATCCGGGTCATTTCACCTTATTATTGGTTTCTAGTTGGGTTGAGCTCAACTCATGTATCCATGGGCATCCAGGGAAGGGGTAGAGAAAAAAAAAAAAATCCTTGTGGACCTAAGATATAGCTTAGTTGGAGATGAATGACTGACCATTTATGGACCACCTTAACTTTATTGGTCCGTTAGTGGGGAGAACACTGATGTCTCAATGATGTCAACCTTGTACATCCTTATCTTTGTTAAGTCACTAACACAGAACCTGATCTTGTGGGAAGTGATATACTGATATCTGTACTTCATCAAGCTATGGGGTTTTGATTTCTTGGATTAGTCTATTAGTGTGCACATGGTTTTATGCATGAACTCCAAAATTAGAGACCAAAACAATGACAACATGACCTTAGTGGTCTTGTTTCAGGAAGCAGATTCCTTCTCATGAAATAGGTATTTAAGTGGACATCGCTCCCTTTTTTATTTGCATTGAAGGATATGTGATTCATACATTTCATTGGTGGTTGCTAGTATTGCTGATATTACCTTTGTTTCCATCTAGTCATTCTAACTGCATGTTCTGCATCCATTATGAAGGTTGCCTCTTTCCTGTATCACCAAGAGAAAATGAATGTTCTTGTTGAACCTGATGTTCATGACATATTTGCTAGAATCCCGGGGTTCGGATTTATTCAGACCTTTTACAGTCAAGACACCAGGTATTGTAAATTGTGTTGCAATGGACAATGACTTCGATGTGTATCTTAATGTTCCTTTTGTCTATGTATCATTCAAATTCCCCTAATGCAGTGGTCTTCATGAGAGGGTTGATCTTGTGGCATGCTTGGGGGGAGATGGGGTTATACTCCATGCATCAAATTTATTTAGAGGTGCTGTTCCCCCTGTTGTATCCTTCAATCTTGGATCTCTTGGATTTCTCACTTCCCATAGTGTAAGCTCTGAGTTCACCTTTTATCTTTTGTTTTTAGTGTTCTATGTCGTATAGCTTTTATCATCTGCTTGACTACTACCTTTTTGTTTTCTCTCTTGACATAGTTTGAGGACTACAAGCAGGACTTAAGACATGTCATCCATGGGAATAATACACTGGATGGTGTTTATATAACTCTTAGAATGCGCCTCCACTGCGAAATATTTCGCAATGGTAAAGCTGTGCCTGGGAAACTTTTTGATGTCCTAAATGAGGTGGTTGTTGACCGGGGTTCTAATCCATATCTTTCTAAGATTGAATGTTATGAACATGACCGACTTATAACCAAGGTGAGATCAGAAATTTCTCATCCTAAAGTCATTTTTAAACATTTTCTATTCTGCCCTTGACTTTGATGGCAGAATTATACTTGATCTTGGGCTCATCACAACTCAACTTGAATTGTGGTTCATCGCAGCAATGGGGTTTTATGCTGTATTTTTCATGTTTAAAATTAGATATAGCTTAAAAGAAATTCTCGTATCTTTCTGCAACATTCCCAGCTTTTGTCTGATAAATACCTTTTTTTCTAGGTGCAAGGTGATGGAGTCATAGTGGCCACACCTACAGGAAGTACTGCATATTCTACAGCTGCAGGAGGTTCCATGGTAAGCTCCCATTTTGAGTTTTAGAATTTTTTTTTTTTTTAATCAAGTCTTTAGAAGTTGTTTTTGTCCCCAAGTTTTCATTCAGGATAAAAATTTATTTTCCTTGACATTTATGAACAATAGCTTATTGAACAAGTACTGGGTGGCTATATGATGCTGCAAAGAATTCTGATATTTTATTTTCATCAACTCAGTGCCAAAGGTCACAAATTGAAGGGATTTAAGGGTTGGCCTGAGAAATCAGGTTAGGGAATTTTCTTATTTGATGGACCATAACATAGAGAACTGGCAAACATTCCTCAATTTGAAGTCTTATAGCTCAGAAGGATAATTAGAAATTGCAGCGTAGGCTTTGAATCAAAGTATCATAAAGCAATAGTCTATTAGGCAACAGTTAGTTGTCAAATATAGTAAGAGACTAGAACAAAGCTCAGAGTTACCCAGGAATCACTCACTAATTCTTTGTCATCACGTCTACAGATAGGATGCATCATGTCCCTAGGATATGGCTTTTTGTCACATAAACATGAAGGGATGAACATTTTGTCTTAGAAGTCGGAACACTTTAATATCAATATGGAACATTGCAGCCCTATGTACCCTATGGACAGTTCCCTGGGGAGGTTGCTTAAGGAGATTTGTCAAGTTGCTGATTACACAGCTAAGTTTGTTAAGAATGAAATGCTCTCAAGGATGTAACGTCTTACATTTAAAAGGCTGCTGATTTGGTAGCTTGGTAATCCACAAATAGAAATGACCCCCTTTACTAGACAAAATTAGAAAAACCTGTTATCGTTGTAACTTGTAACTAACATTCTGGATTGTTCAGCGATGTTGCATCTGTCCCGCAGTTAGACAAGAAATATTCATTGGGAACCTAGGGTGCTATCAATCCTATGCTAATAAAGATGGCATTTTCTTCAGTGGGAAAGCTATTTGGGCTTTAATTTAGGTTCTCTTGTTTACTTATGTTTTTATGTTTAGTATGTCGAAGTTTTTTTGGTAATTATCCCTGCATGTCCAACCCAGCCTTCCAATCAATTAAATATCCACAACAACCTTTAAAACACTATATTTTATTGCTTCTTGAAAACCCTGTAACCTGTTCTTGTGATTCCAGCAAATCAAACCACCATCGTTTGTCCTCAAATGTCAATCAGTCTGTTCTCAGCTAAACCTATGAATCTTGGATCTACTTGTTCTTCAATTTTGACAAACTCTTAACTTACAAGAAAACACGAGAAGAGATTAATCTGATCCATCTATCAATCAAGCTCTCTTTGCTCTCGCATTAATATGTTCATAATTTTATTTCTACAAGTTCCCAAATTCAATGTGCATGTGTCATTGATCAATTTGATAACTTAATATCTTCTTCTCTGAAATAAATAAAATAAATAAAACTGAGAAATAAAATAATTTTAAAAAATAGAACTATCTTCTCTTCCTCTTTGAAATGCCCTGAATTTTCTTTACTGGTCTGTTTTTTTGAAAACAAATGCATTTATGTTGAAACAAGAAATATTCCTGTTGGTTATTGCTGCTTGTTAACTTCAATTAATAAACAACACATACTGGAATGCAGGTGCATCCAAATGTTCCTTGCATGCTGTTTACCCCAATCTGTCCACACTCTCTCTCATTTAGGCCAGTCATACTTCCAGATTCTGCAAGGCTTGAATTAAAGGTAAACTAAAGGCTTTAAACCTGGGCTAGGGATTTATCATATTCCTTAAAGCATATTGTTCAGCCAGATGATTCAATGATTTGTTGAAATTGTACAGATTCCAGAGGATGCTAGAAGTAATGCATGGGTTTCTTTTGATGGAAAGAGAAGGCAACAACTTTCAAGAGGGGACTCTGTCCGGATTTCTATGAGCGAGCACCCGCTTCCAACAGTCAGCAAATGTGACCAAACAGGTGATTGGTTTCGCAGCTTGATTCGTTGCCTGAACTGGAATGAAAGGCTAGATCAGAAAGCCCTTTGAAGGTTCTGAAACTGAAGAGAATACTACTTCATTTCCATTTCAAGATTGAGGTTTGTGTAAATTACTGTACAGATTGTAGATTAGAAATGACCACAGAAAATTTTACTAACACTGAGTTAATACTATTCATCACAAAATAGGCTCCCGCTTGAAGTTAAGGTTTGCTATATTTTCCCTTTTCCTTTCAAGCATTAAATATTGTATTACATACTGGCAATAGTTACTGGCAATCAAATATAATCTTACAGCTCTTTTTCTAGATCCAAATTTGATTGATGAATTCTTGGTTTCTTGTACTAGTTTGTTTATTATTATTATTATTTTAAATTTCTGTGTGATATGCTAATTTATTATTATGTGAGAATGTCTAGGAGAGAGGAAGGTCCTACTATATAAAAATACTTAAGGGAGTGTGAAGGCAGAGTAGGACACGTGATAATGATGATTTTCTTATTTATACAACTGATGTCGTGTCTGGCCTTTCTTGATTAGGCCTTCAGGTATTTTTCTAATGCTGAAAATATATAGAATAAGCAGGTTAGAAGCTTCAAGTTAGACATGGATCGAAGAAAACTAGTAATTGACAGTAGGGTGTTCATGCACTCTTTGACAATGAGGTTCATGCCAGATCAGTATGATACAGAGGAATATTCAATTTATTATGGAAACTTGCTAGTTATCAGACTAGGGTTTACTTCTTTTTATGAGCAAAATTATGGGGCTTGGCTGTATGGTATTCCTACTAGCTAGTATATATATTTAGATGATGAAGTAGAAACTGAAACATCCATAATGAATTATCTTGATTCTTGTCCAATGGGAAGATATGTTTACTCTGTTTAGCTTGGTTTAAGGGAGTTGCTTTGCATATTGAATATCCCTTCCCCTGAAAGCTTAGGGTATTGATGTCTGAACTGTTGTAGAGAAAAATACCATGTTGAAAATGTTAGTTAAAAGCCATTAAAAATGCACACTAAGTTATAATTCATGAAATTGACTATAAATAAAATAGTTATTATATAAGAATTAGTTGTTTCTTACTTTGATTTAAAGTTTAGACAAAAAAAAAATACTAATTTTATAGAATAACAATACCATAATTTTTATGTAATATATATTTCATAAAAAATTAAAGAATTGGTATTCTTTAAACTATAAAATACAGTATTTTTATTTTTATTCTTAAAAAATTGTTGGTAAGTCTAAGTTCACAGCTATTACCTTTTTTTTTTTTGCAGTTTTTTTTTATTTTTTTAATATATATATATATATATATATATATATATATATATATATATATA
>CATKHJ010397399.1:0-33609 GCA_949750685.1 Vernicia montana | reverse complement strand
TATTTGAAAATAAGTATTTGATTATGAGATATATACCCATATGTGTATTTCCGAAAGTATAAGTGTATAAGTTTTACTAAGCCTCCAAAACCTATATGTGACATATGTTATTTTCTATTTTGAATCTTATATATTTTGTTTAAGTGATTTTAAAGTCAACGTATTTAGATTTTCAATAAAACCAAAGAACACTATAGTTTCTAAAGTACCTCATAGTTTTAATAACTTATATTCATATATGTTTAATCTATGTAATACCAAAGTCTACCTATATGAACTATTGTTCTAAAGATCAATTGTATAAGATCCCTAATCCAAAGTACTATAATATATATTCACTTGATTACGAGACCCAAATATCCATAAGTTAAAAGTCACAAGAAATCATGTATGTCTAAAGTGGATACTCTATATATGAGTCCAAGTTGCAAAGATTAATTATAAATCTTCGAACCCAAAAGTTCATTTGTTAATATGATTCTTATGTCCTTCATTTCATGAATATAAGTATATGAACCAAGTGATAAGCGATCATGAGCCATCCTTGTAAGCTAGCCTTGAGATACCTAGCCTCACAAGTATGGTAGCATATTCTTTCCTCACTTCTTTATCTCATTAGTGATTTCCATTTTTTTTTTTTTCAGGAGATCAGCGTAGTGAGCAAGTGGTTCCTTAAACATCATTCTTCACTTGAGGATTCCTTATTAAAGTAAAGTATTAATTATTGTATATATATATATATGTATATGTTAAAGTTGTTGTAGTAACTCCATGGGTGTTAAAAAGAGTATTGTAGTTATTGTGTATGTAATAAGAGTTATATGAAAATAAGAATATGTATGAGTTAATTGATAAATATCATGATACTATTGATGAGTATGTGATAAGAAGAATAAGTGTATATGTGCTTAGGTTCTAATATTGGGATATGATATGATATGATATGTGATAATATGATGAGATGATTATGGTTTTATTGCATGATACCGTATTGGATTGTATAATATGTATGGGTTCTACGGATTTTCGGTGGCCTTATGCCTACCCATGCCCTAGGACTATAGTGACTCAGAAGTTAGGTCGTGACAATAAAACAGTAGGGAGATGCTGTCGAAATTTCAGCAAAAGTATAAATATAAAATGTTATAGTATATGGTTATATAGCAATGAGTTTTTAAATAGGTTAGGTTCTTATCATATAGGCAAGGAGAGATAAGGAGTTAGCATTAGATATTGACAACTTAAAATAAAAATCAACAAATTTAATGACTACTATTATCTTTCTTTTAAAATGCAATGTGTTTTCACATATTTCAGGAATAAATCATGAGATCGGATAGAAATTGAATGTATTCTAGGTTTAAGGATGGTTTATTATGGTCAAAATTCTTAGATGGTGTAATATTTTGAATTTTAGTATATAAACATAAATTTAAATAATGTAAAAAAATGGATGTATGTATATATTTATCTTAATTTCATCAAATGTTAATATTACTAATATTTTCATAATAATAACTTTATAATATAATGTATTGAAATTTTTGAGTTCTAAAGGAATTTAAATTATTTATATATTTTATATAAACTAATGAACCCTTTAAATTTATAGTGACGATTGTGATGTTGAGGAGGAAGGGATAATGAAGACTTAAAGGCCTCAGATAGACAATTGATATTGAGTTATGTTGATTGTGATAGTAATTTTTTCTTTCATGGGGTTATGTCATATTTTAGGAGAGATTCCGCTAGATTTCTAGCAAATTCTTTAAAAGTCTAGGAAAGCCATAATTGAGGTCCATTGTTTGGTAATTAATTATTATTATTCGTTATTATTTTATAGATACTCCTGGTACTTCTGCAGTGGGTCCTACTGATAACCAGAGTTGAGCTTTCTCTTTCATGCACCAGTTTGTAAGATGATATATTTCAATTTGGTTCTACATTTATGCATTTAATTTGTGCATTTAATGAATGTATATATATAAATAATTATTAATTATCATTATTTGCATTAAATTAGAAGCATAATGTATGTCTATGCCATATATATAATACTCACTCCTGTTCAATATTTTTCAGGATAGCTTCCCGCCGTTCTATCAGACTTAGCCCTGCATCGTTTCACGCAGAGGCTTATCTACTACAAGGTGTTTATCAAATTTATATAATTTATCTAACACTTTCTCAATTACTTATCTGTTAGTATTATTAGTACTTCTATAGTCATTTAATATGATGGATTGTGTTATTATCCCTTATAATTATGTATGGATGATGGAATTTATGTTGTGAGTCGACTGAGTCTCCACCTATGTTAGGATATTAATATGTTGTTATGAATGTTTGTTAGAGAACATATCTCCATCTGTTTTTGAAATGGATAATTGTTTTACAGGTTATGGATGGATTCTTTAAGGTCGTTGGCAGGTTAGGCTTGCTACGAGTTCCGGTAGCATATAGCTTTCCCTTTCCCTAGAGCCGGTCACTATCCAGATTCAGGTCGTGACAGATGGTGTAAACCAGTTCATTGAATTTGCTACACTCAACCTCAGTTTATGGATGGAAGCAAGATTAGATGTCTGTGTAATCATAATAAGTGTCAGAATCGCAATTATTTGGACCTAAATACAATTAGGTTGCATTTGCATAGAGGGATTTTATTTTGGGTTATTACGAATGGTATTTGCATGGTGAAATAAGTGGGTCTGGAACTTCAGTTGAAGTTGAAATTAATTGTCTAGCTGATAATATATGTACTTATTATGCTTCATCTAGTGCATATCATAATATGGTAATGGATGCCGCTAGGCCGAGATTTGATTAGAGTGGAATGGAGGAATCAACGAATTCGACTTCTCAAAAGCTGTATGATATGTTAGATACAACTAACGAGTATTTATGGCCAGGTTGTCAGAAACATTTGAAGTAATCTGCCGTTGCACAACTGTTGAATATCAAATTTGAACACCATTTATCTGATAGGTGTTATGATGAGATATTGCAAATCTATAACAAGTCATTGCTAGAGGATAATACAATGGTAGAAAATTTCTATAGCACTAAGAAGTTATTGCAATGTTTGGGACTTCCAATGGAGAAGATTCACTATTGCAAGAATAATTCTATGTTTTATTGAGGGTGATGATAGTAATTTGAAGACATACAAGTTCTGTGATTGTCCTAGGTATAAGCCCAGGAGTCAAGGTTCTAGTACGTCTAAAATCGAAGTTCCATTTAAGAAAATGTATTACTTTCCTCTAACTCCAAGGCTGCAGAGACTGTATGCTTATAAAGCAACTAGAAAATATATGAGATGGCATGCTGAGCAAGAAGAGGAAGATTGTGTGATGCAACATTGTTCATATTCGACAGCATGGAATCATTTCAATCATATGAATCAAATGTTTGCTTCTGAAATCTGCAATATTCATTTAGGATTATGTACTAATGGTTTTCAACCTTTTGGTCAATCTGGACAATAATATTTATCTTGGCCAATTATAGTCATGCCATATAATTTGCATCTATAGATGTGTACGGAGGAATACATGTTTCTTTCTGTAATAGTTCCTGGACCAAATAATCCCAAACAAAAGTTGGATGTATTTTTGCAGTCTTTGATTGCAAAATTGAAACAATTGTGGGAAATTTAGGTGGAGACATATGATGTTTTAACAAAGCAGAATTTTAAGATGCGAGCTACTTTGATGTGGACGGTGAGTGATTTTCCTGCTTACAGTATGTTGTCTGATTAGAGTACTTATGATAAACTTGCTTGCCCATATTGCATGGAACATACTGATGCCTTCATGCTTCCTAAAGGTGGTAAGCAATCATCGTTTAATAATCACTGTAAATTCTTACCTTCTAATGATCATTTTAGATTGAACAAGATTGAGTTTATTAAGAATTGAATAGTTAATGACTTGGCTCCTCCTATACAATCAGGTATTGAGATATTGGAGAAAATCAATATTTTGGGATTGATGCAAGTGACGGAAGTTAGGTCGGATGAGTTGAATGCTCAAATTACAAAAAAAAAAAAAAAAAAAAAACCTGGATGTGGGTGGAAGAAATGAAGTTTATTTTGAGATTTGCCGTATTGGAGTACCAATTTGATCAAGCACAATTTGGATATCATGCACATTGAAAAAAATGTGTTTGAAAATGTTTTTAACACGGTTATGAACATAGATGGAAAATTCAAAGATAATGCAAAATCAATAGAATACTTGAAGCAATTCTGTCACCGTCCAGAGTTAGAGCACGATAATGCAATAGGAAAATATCCTAAGGCTAAGTATACGATGGATAAGTAGAGTAAACAAATCTTATGTGAATGGATGGAAATTCTTAGATTTTTAGATGGGTATGTATCAAATATGGCTCGATGTGTTGATATGCGGAAGTTGAAATTGTTTGGAATGAAAAGCCATAATTGTCATGTGTTTATGCAACGATTACTCCCTATTGCTTTCCGTGAACTATTGCCATTGCAAGTTTGGAAACCACTAAGAGAATTGAGTTTATTTTTCAAATAACTCATTGCAACAATGATTAGGGAGGAAGACATGTCATAGCTCGAAATAAAAATTCCATTGATTCTATGTAAATTGGAATGGATTTTCCCCCTTTCTTTTACTCAATGGAGCATCTACCAGTACATCTGGTATATGAAGCTAGGCTAGCAGGCCCTGTGCAGTACCGATGGATGTATCTATTTGAGAGGTCAATTTTATGTGTCTTTTTTTACTTACAATCACATAAACACTTTTTGTATGAACTTCATATTAAAACAACTATTAAATTTTGATTGTAGATTTCTTCGACATTTGAAACATAATGTCAAGAATAAAGCGAGGGTTAAAGGTTATATTTGCAATGCTTACTTAGTTGAAGAAACCTCATTATTTTGCTCGTACTATTTTGAACCACATGCTTATACAAGGCATAGAAGAGTACCTCATAATGATGATGACAGAACGATAGAAGGAGGTAATATATGTGAGAATTTTTCAATATTCACTCATCCAGGTAGACCATTTGGTCGACCTAAAACAAGAATGTTAACCGAAGAAGAATATAAGGCAGCTCAGACCCACATTCTTCTCAATTGCGTTGAACTAACATAATATGTCGAATAGGTTATAATAACATGGTTCTAAATATAAGTTACAATCAGCTTTTAAAATGTTTGACTAATTCTAATTCGTTTCAAATTTCATGAAGCTTATATATTAACATGTTGAAGCAAACTATCCCCAACATATCAAAAGATGATGTTGATGCTAAATTGGAGATAGAATTTTCTAAATAGTTCGAATCATATGTGAGTATATACTCGTATCTTATAGGCTAATATGTTCAATTTAACAGTTTATTATTTAGGGAATTGATTAAATTATTTGTTTTGTATCTTATAAGCTACTGATCCTACAAATAAAATCACAAATCAATTCATTGTTGACCTTGCTAAGGGTCCATTACGAACTGTGACAATGTATCCTTTGTACTTTGTGAATGGGTATAAATTTCACACTGAAAAATATACAGTGAAAACGCATATAACTGTTATGGTCGATTAATCGAGGTTCTACAATTGGAATACCCTACACTTTCGATTAAGATAACTATATTATTTAAATGTGAATGGTTTGATCCGATGCCAAATGTGGGAATGAAAGTTCATGAAAATTATAATCTAGTTGAAATCAACCACAAGTGAAAATTTAATAGATATGTGGTGATCCAAGCTTATCATATGTATTATATACCTTATCCTAGTCTACGATGAGATAAAGCTAATTGGTGGGCAATATGTAAGATTAAAGTTAGGTCAGTTGTAGAGATTAAGGACAAATCTATGATTAAAACATCATCTCAAGCACCATTCCAAGAGGATGATATTAATTTGACTTCGATTGAAATTACGAATGACGAGCCACTTGGATCTTTAAATGATCCTGATGATTCATTCATTGACATAAATGAGGAAGATATTGGGTTAGAAGATGAAATTGAGCTTCAATCAGAATCCAAATCATCGAAAGATATCATTGAGGGAGATGATATAAAAGAAATTAATAGTGAATAATTCAATTTTTTCATAGTAATTTGTATATATATATATATATATATATGATTTGTTATTTGTTTACAAAAAATTTTGTTTGATATTTTTATGTAAATAATATGATATTTGTTATATGAACAGATGTCGAGACGTGTGTCTGACCAAGAGAGTACATTGGGTTGAGGTCTTGGTTGTGGTCGACTTCATCCAGAGCATGATGCTCCGATATCTCTAGCCCCTCAACCTCTAGCACCGCTACCTAGTCCTACCACATTCTCACCATCATCTCTGCCACCTTCTTTACCTCCGATTCCTTCCAGTACTGTCTCTCCCTCCATGTCTACTCCCTCTCTGGCAGCTCCCTCTACTTCTACATCTTCATTATCCGAAGCTACTGCTACACCTTCAGTTATTGGTCCTGCTGGTGATCAGGACCAATATACTGTTCCTCATCCTAATATGAGACCCATTATCCGTGTGACCGATGGGAGGTATGTAAAAATTATTGTAATATTATTGTTAACTATAGTATCTAATTTTATTGCTTGAGAATTTTATTTGTAACATTTAATTTTTTTGCAGTTTGGATCCATATGATAAATGCTCCTGCACATTTCGGAAGATATTTAAAGAAAAAATTGGTACAAAGTGATACAAATGGAAAAAGGTATCTCAAGTTACAAAAAAATTCTATTAGGAGGAGTTCAAGGTATGTAACAATTTCAAGTTTCTAGTAATAACTACTAAATTAATTATAATTTAATTACTTAACTGCTAATTTTATTTTATTTAAATTATTAAAGAAACACTATCAATGGCAAGAGGCGATCAACGCCTTAGTTGAGATTGCCTTCTATAAAAAGGCTGCACTCCGCTACAAAAACATGATGAACGAGGTGAAGCACCTGGAGAAGCCCAGTTGGATACCCGATGAGGCATGGGATAGATGGCATCACCATTGGGCTTTTCCTGATTTTCAGATGCTTTCTCACTAGGCTAGCATTAACAGAAAGACAAAGAAAGGCGGTCCAGGAGCTGGTCCATCCAGACGCACTGGAGGGTTAATATCTCATGAGATGCACGCCAGATGATTGGTAATTATTTTTTGTTTATTGATTTTCTTTTGTAATGATTTTACTTGTTAATATATTTTATTTCTTAATAAGCTCAGAAATTAGGATGTACTCCTCTGCCCATTGAGGTTTTCGTCCACACAAACACAAAGAAGAATGACAGGCAGACATTTGTGGATACTTGATCTCGGAGGGTTAATGTAAGTAACAAAACAGTTAATGTAATTTGAACTTAAATTTATTGGATGTTATAGCATTATGATAAATGCATTTTAATCACTAATATTGTATAAAATGTAGGAGAATATCAATAACCTTTGTGAGCAGTTGTTGCAGTCACTCCCAAGATCCACTGAGTCTTGTTAGGTGGAGGGGAGAGATTTATTCCTTTAGGCTGTTGGGGGACGAATGAAAGGTAAGGTTTACAACATCAGTTCTCAGTTCCCACTCTTTTATGGAGATCCTGGTGCTAGTACTTCTTCTGCCCCATCCCCTTAGCCGAAGACATTCAACGAGAGGTGAATAGACGAGTAGATGAGGGGTTGAGGAATGTTAATGATCAAATGTAGCATATGATATGGAGCGATGGATAGAGATGGCATCAGCGGCCATTGAGATAGCTTTTCCATTTCCTACATAGCAGCCTGTTGCCACTACATATCCTCCTCCTTCAGACCAGTTGTTGATTTGACCACTTGTCCGTCTGTTCATCCCGAAGATGGTGTTGCTGCTGATGATGATGAAAATTATTTGTTGGATGAGGGATGGTAGTGACACAACCGATATTAATTAGATTTTTTATTTAATTATTTAGTTATATTATTTTTGAATTTTTTACTATTTATTTTATATTATCACATTATATTTGATTATGTTAATTTAATATTATGACATTATAATTATATATTTTTATTTATATTAATCTAAATTAATATATTTACTTTTATATTTGTGAGTTTCTGAGCTAATAAATATATAATTGCAATCAAATTATAAATTATAAATTATAAAAAATACTATTCAAAATTTACCAACAGAAATTTTTTTATTTATTTTATAATTAAATTAATAATTTACCATCAGATTCACTGATGGATTATGGACGAAAAACTTACTGATGGACTTCCCGTTGGTAAAGTTACCGACAATGGCTGCAAACTTATTGACGGAGTTTCCGTCGGTAAATTACCGACGGTCTTGAATTTCCATTGGTAAATATTTACCGACAATAGTTTCAGCGACCATTTCGGTCAGTTGGTGATCCGTCAATAAATTAATTTACTAACGGATATTATATGGTTACTGACGAAAATTTTTGTCGATAACTGGTGCTTTTTTGGTAGTAAAACTTGTGTATTTGAATCTGATTTTACTTATATTATTTAGTACTGGAGCTAGTCGAATCAATTCGAGTTTGACTATATGTTACATTAGATCAAACTCATAAATTTTCAAGTCCAATCCTAGTAAATTCACTATTTCACGCTAAACTTATAAAGACCAAATGAAGAAAAAAAAAATCCAAGGATCAAAATATCTAAACTAAAAGTTCCTTCGTAGATGGATAAGCAAGAAAACTGAATTAATTAAGAAAAATTAAAGCATTTTAAAATTTTTGTTATTATAAGTCAATAGCAATAATTTCTAGCTTTTTCCTAAAATTAAAAAAAAAAAATTCTAACTGATATATCATCATAATATATATGCTACTCTAATTGGCCATTCTAAGCCCAAGGCAATAGAAGCCCACAAGAAATATACCCACCCTTATATATGGACATACACCCCTAAGGTAAAGGATCCGAATCTACTTTCTTTAATCTCAATACCTACATATTATCTCTCTAAAATCATAGACTGACTTAGCCATCAGAGTGGGCTCGTTAGAGACACTTATGGTACCTATTTTCTCAGTACTCCCTCAGAAACTTGCTCATCAACTAGCCGATCTTAACTCATCACTTTCGCTCTACCGAAGCGCGACAGTTTTAGGGTATAGGTAGGCTTAAGGCCATTGATCACCTCGTAGAACCTTTTTGTGTCCAGGATCTAATCACTTATACAATCATGCTTGATTATGCGAGGTTTATGTGGGCCAAACTTACAATCACACAGTAAATAATAGATCTAAACTTAAGATAAAATCTTCCTCATTTTATTCATTTGAATCATTTTGTTACATAAAGATTTCCTTACAATCCATTTACTTTCTAATACAGTTCAACATCAGTTATATTGACCTAAATTGGGTGTTCAATTTAGTCAATCTCGATTTTGATCTTGACAATCAAATTGAATGGTACTAATGGTTTATCTAAATGTATTTTGACAGATAAAATGCCTTAGGAAAGATTGGGAATCAGAAACTTAGAAATTCTCTAAGTATTCTGTTGGACCCATAAGTCGTGCCCACAACCAGAATGTCATGCCCGCAACAGGCAAGTCACAACCGCAACATGCTTAGTTGCGACCGCAACTTAATTCAACTAAAAGTGGGTTGAGGTCCAGTAGGGTTCATGGTCACAGTCGTGATTGCCATTCTTAGCGCTAAAGAGATATCGCGACCGCGACCACGACCAAATAAGTAGTGACCGTGATATTCATATTGCAGAGAAACGTTCCAATGGTCATATTGAACAAGTAATGAAAGTCTACCATGTGTCATTAGCTATTGAGACATATGAAGATCGCACCCGTAATTCAACAGTAACAACCGCTAAATGGACATTGCAACCGCGATTTAACTTTGACAGTGCATTTAATGCATATTTTCTAGCTGTTAGGGAGAGATTTGGCCATGCCCCATTTGTAACGGTCATTTGGTGTTGGCAGGCTATAAATACTCCCTGTAAAGGCCTTCAATAACAACCAACAACTTCTCTAAGTGGCCAAACTCTTGTAATTTGATTTCTTAAGCCTTAAACTTCATTTAACACACTTTGTGTTTGTTGTAAGAGCTTTTATTGCTCAAGAGTTGGGTGTTAGCCATAAAAATCTTGTTAGGTTTGAGTGTGAGCCTTAGTAAAACTCTTGTTAGGTTTGAGTGTGAGCCTTGTTAAAACAATTATGAGGTTTGAGTGTGCGTCTTATTAAAACACTTGTAAGGTTTTAGTGTGAGTTTAGGGAAAACACTTGTAAGGTTTGGTGTAAGTCTAAACACTAAGTTGGGAGTGAACTTGGTAAAACTGCATTGATAGTGAAAATATCCAATTGAGGTTGGGGAGTGGATGTAGGATTAGTTATAATCTGAACCACTATAAATCTTTGTGTTCTATCTTCTTTCCTTAATCTCTTTACTTTAAATTTTTAATTACCCACCAATTCAACCTTCCTTTTTGATGCATATTGGGCACGAAGTTATGAATATTACAATTAAAACTTAATATTCTATGTCTATATTCTAACTATAGCTCAGATACCTTTCTCGTCATAAATAACTAGAGCGAGCCTCTTTACTAAGAGATGAGGGCTATAATCTTCACCTTTTAACTTCTCCAAGATTGTGCCTGAATACTTCTAAGATAAATCCTAAAATTCACAAACAATATGGTGAGCCGTCAACTCAGTAAAATCATAGAAATGCAATATGAACAAGGGTTTCATAAATGATCAAAATACTGAGAGAATTAATCATTAAAGTGCTATTTAGAATCAATACGATAGGAATAAAATAATATCATAAGTATCGAAAACAATTACATTAAAATACTTTTTCTTATAAACTGACAGAAGCATGCATTCGTGAGTTCAAGTTTTTTTTTTTTTTTTTTTTTTTTCACATTACTGTGAACCTCACATCATTATCCATCAAAGATCAAATAATGGGATGAACCGCTACCCCATATGTCTCTGCAATTTGTAGCACCATCATATACCATTGCGGTATTGTGAGGTATCGCCCGAACGCCCCTCCCCTCGCTCGGAAAAAATATTAGTTTTTTTGCCTTAAGAAAAGGCGAGTGATTTTTAAGGGAGTTAAGATACGAGTTTCGGTGCTCACGATTGAAAGCGGCTATCGCCTCAGAAAATTGATTTGATTTTTGAAAAGGGTTCGGGAGTTGCCACCCTAATTTATTTTAATGGGAAAATTAAGGAAAAACCCAATTTGACTCCAATTTATTAATTTTTGATTAATTTATCCAAGGATAAAGTCACTAGTCCTCGAACCAGGTTGAGCTCGAGGACTAGGTTTTTAGTTTTAAATAATCTCGATTTGGCTTTTAAATTTGATTTGACTTTTGAAAATTGATTTCATGAATGATAAATATTAATTGCAATTTAGAGTGCATAAGTATGGCATAATTATGAGTGCGTGAAAAAATAAAAAGTAAGTATTTAAACATCCACAAGCAAAGGAGAGGATTTCCTCTAACCCTTATGGGTACTAGAAAAATCACAAGATCGCTCATTCACTCCAAAATAATTAAATTAACTAATAACATTTAATTAACATTTACATGTACAATGGATTTACATTGAAAAATAAAAGGGGAAGGGGATTGATTAGAAGTTAGATTTGGAGCTTGGATTTAGATTTCAAGCATGTCTACGTATGCCACTGAATGAGAATCAAAACCCACGTAGTTCATTCCAAGGTGAGGAGGAGGGATTTAGGGATTGGTCAAATTGATCTGATTTGATTGAGAGAAGATGATGTATCTTCTCTTTGGGGGGTTTTGAGTGGGCGGAGTGCTTTTCCGGATCGAAATTATGTTTTATCGATTTTGGATGATGAATTTAAATTAATTTCGGAGGAAATTAATTTGATGATTTGGTTGCTAAATTACCTAATTTTTAATTAATTAAAAGGATTAATTAATTAAAGTGATTAATTAAAAGAATTAATTAAACAAATTGAGTTAAAGATTAATTAATTAAAAATGATTTAATTAATTAATTTTAATTAAATAGGGTGATTACTCAAAATAAGTATGAGAAAATTAATTAGAGAGAGAGAGAAGAGAGCAAATGGATAGCCATCAACAAATACTTAAGGGGTGGTTTGAAATGGTGAGGGAGTGGGGTATTTATAGAAGGTGGATGTGGGGTAAAAAGACCAAAAATATTTTAAAAAGTGGGTTAAAGGAGGGGTGAAAATGAAATTTCGCGAAAAAGGGAGTCAGCCAAGAGACGTGCTCGCGGACGCTCGTGAGAACCATGCGCGTCTGTGAGGTCATCTTGCGGACATCCGCTAGAACGTCTGGCGGATGCGCCAGGCCTTCTGGCGAACGTGTTAGCATCAGCCTCCGTACTAACGCGTCAGTTCAGTGCGTGTCAGGCGCATCAGTGCGAACGCGCTAGGCAACGCACGACGTCCGCGAGACATCTGGCCCGTCCACATACGCGCAGACATGGTTTGCGGACATCTGCGAGTTGTCTCGTGTTCCGGCCCTTTTCACTCCCTAGTTTGGTTTTCGGGGGTTCATGGTCAATTTTCGGGGTATTTTGAAGTTTGAAAAATTACCGGTCAGTGGAAATAGATTCAAAATTAATTATCGAACATTTTGGCAATCATTTTTGGCGAAAATTCTGTCAGTATTGAGAAAATGTTGTTTGGTACAGAAAGTCCAATCAGAGTCGGAAAAGTGATATCAGTATATGTCGAAAGAAATACATCATTTACCTTTTGGGGGCGCTGCCCCCAAACCCTTGCAAGGGGCGCTACCCTCTTGACCCCTGCCCGCTAACCAGCTAGCGGGACCGCCGTACTAGCTTTGCGTAGAGTATGAAATTTAGCATGTGTCAAGCTGCGGCAACATATTAAGGGTACAAAGTTTAGGATTCACAGGTATAAGTAATAAACCATCGAAGGCACTATGAGCAAGCTCATGTACTCTTTGTAACAATCATGGATTCCTACATACCTAAGAAACATCTTCGCATGCCTGCGAGAATACATCTGACTTAGTTTATAGACCTGGTCAGTTGAGTCACCAGTGCACTTAGTCTAATGAATACCCTTATTAGTTGAGCGTTCTATCAATTTAATATACAATAAATAAAAATATTATTAAGGGAAAACTTTTCATTTTATTTCAACATAGAGTTAGCCCAAATAGCTTCGTTTACAAGGTAGTGACTTTGGTCCAAATGACCTCGTCAATTACAATGAAGTTGACTTTAATTGGCAAATGGCCTTGATTACAATAGAAATGACTTCGATTACAATGAATACAATTTCATTTATAATAAGATAGCTTCGGTCCAAATGACCTAGCTTACAAAATAATGACTTCACCCCGAATGGCTTTGTCGATTTTACTTTTTGATACAACTCACAAGGAAAATACAATATTAGGTAACTTATCGAAGGTGATAGTAACAATAACACTAATGAAAGTAATAATTTCATAAGAGGTTAGCAAAGGAATGAAATTCAATTGAAATGCAAGAAGGAATTTCATCATATTGTTCATGCATTTCTTAACTTACGTATTATAAAATTCTATATTCCTATAATCTTACCTCTCATATATCCACCTTCAGCCCCGGCTCTGCGGCACCCCTCAAGTTCCTTTTCGACTCTTAATTTATCCATCAGCCTAAATGACAGCTTCTCTAATAAAAATCAAAAGAGTCTCCATCAATGACTTCCTAATAACTCCCTGATCATTCCAAATAAAGGCATCATTATCTAGGCTCGGATCATCATCAAGCACGGTTTTGCTTATCCTTAGGCTCACTCGATCCACCATTCTATCCTCTAGACCCACTTGGAGTTCTTCTAAGAAAACTAGAAGAATCATATACCCCTTAGGTCTTAGGTTTCATTTGAAGATCAACTATCTGAAGAAAAAGGCTTGAATGAAAGAGTTTTGATTTTGAATCGGTCTATACTGAGTTTCAGAGAAATTTCAGAATTTAAGCTTTTAGAAAGAGAATGTAACCATTCAAAATGAAACTGAACAGTCTTAAGATCTTAAATAAAGAAGAGTAATTATGACTTATGTTATGAAAAGACATAAAGCTAGTCAACAATTATTTATGGAAAAGATAATTCACATTAGAAAGGTGAACTTTTATTAGAACGATAACTTTTTCTTAGAAAGGAAAATGTCATTAATTATTTGTTTGGGGTAGACAACTTTCCATCTAACCACACTTATCTGTTACAATAAAATATCTATCATACTTTCAAACCCACTAGTTCGCCTTGTAATCATCTATTGGTACCGAAACCTTATTATCGAGTCCACAGCTCATCTTCGTAAACATATATTGATATCTAAGCCATATCATCAAGTCTACTGCTCGACCTCGTCTAATCCAGCCTAAACTTACTTGATTCCCTTTATAAATCTATAAACATCCTCGGTCTCGTCATCAAGTTCCTAAACTCATCTTACAGTCGCTTTGCACATCTCGCTAAACCGAACCCATCTGTTTGTTTACTAACATCAAGTTCTTCGCTCATCTTACTCTATATCGGATTCGTTTATTACTTCAATCCTCCTTATCAATTAATTCATACATATTCATTTTCATGTCATGTCTCTCATCATTTCTATCATCTCTAATACAGCCTCGGCTATGATCTAGCCTCGTTACCATAGTTCATTCTTACTAAAATTTCACTTTTATCTCCAACCTTATTCTAACTATCAAGACTCTAATCACGTTTTGATTCTTATTAATTTTTATGAATGGGGAGGAAGACAAATATAGGAGTGCTAAGAACACAAGCACACACAACACATATTGGTATATTTGACACTATCATATCTAAAATGACTAGTACTAGCCAATTAGATGATAAGCTCTCACCATATATTAACCACTTATATTATTCATTCTCAATCAATGTGGGATTACTCTTAACACTCCCCCTCAAGTGACAATTGGGAATGAACATCCAATTGTCACTTGGATTAGAAACTAGGCCCGTTGGGACTGGACATTCAGTTCGGAAAACCAGGAAAGAAATTCAAACATTCCCCTTGAAATGCAGCGGCAACACCAGATCGGGCCGTTGAGATTGGACATCCAGACGAAAAATCAAGAAACCGGATCAAACCTACTCTGATACCATATTAATTTTTATTAATGGCGAGGAAGACAAATAAATGAGTGCTAAGAACACAAACACACACAACACATATTGGTATATTGGGCACTATCATATCTAAAATAACTAGTACTAGTCAATTAGATGATAAGCCCTCACCATATATTAACCGCTTATATTATTCATTCTCAATCAATATGGGATTACTCATAGCATATTAAGAATATAATATGAAAAAATGTCTCACATTGATTAAATACAAACATATTAAGTGATAATATAATATAGAAAAATGTCTCACATTGATTAAATACAAACATTTTAAGAGATTAATATAGAAATGAACTCTTCAACCTTAACAAGCTAGCTTTTAAGGTTAGTTCTTCCCAATATATATTAAAAACTTAACATGGTATCAGAGTATAATCGATCCTTGCACCTCTTCCTGTTATATCATAATTTGGACTGGGATTTCAATTTCTCTTTCAATTTCTGGTATATTCTGGATTTAGTTTGATTTCAATTCTTGCCTCGTGGTGGGTTTCTTTCAATTATATTTCGTCCGGTGATGGGCTTTCAATCAATTCTTGTCCCGTGGTGGATTTCTTTTAATTGTCTTTCGCCCGGTGATAAGTTTTCAAATTTTTTCTTCGTCTAGTATGGGTTTCCCTCGGACTTTCAATTCTTTCGCCTAGTATGGGGTGTCTCTCAGACTTTAAATTCTCTCTTGGTTCAGTTCATATCATAAATTTACAAGTGTCAACTGGGCTTAATAAAAAATTATCTTCGTCCAGTTGCCACTTGAGGGGACTATTAAGAATATAATATGAGAAAATGTCCTACATTGATTAAATACAAACATATTAAGGGATTAATATAGAAATGAACTCCTCAATCTTAACAAGTTAACTTTTAAGATTGATTCTCCCTAATTTATATTAAAAACTTAACAGTTCTCATCTTTGTTCTAATATCTCACATATTCATGTTCATTAAAATAACTAATATTTGGGGTATTACAAAATGACTACTCTTATTGTGTAAATCAATGAATAAAAAAAAATGTAAATATATTTAAATTACACAATTAAATATAATTTATTATTATTATTATTATTTACTTTCATCTAACTCTATAAATTTTTAAAAATATTTAATGAAAAAAAAAAGGACTCAAAACCCTAAATCGCTCATTCCATAAAAGTGGAGAGAAATAATTCCAATCAAATTATGGTTTAGACATGGTGGACTGTATGATACATATATACAATTACACACTTTTGAGGAAAAAAGAAATATTGATATTTATTTCTTGTCATACAGAAACGATAAGCCACATATACCTGAAATGAGAGTAATAATGAAAATACAAATAATCATACTCCATTTATAAAAAGCCTCAATGCCCTAATTATTTCAATATTCATTTTTAATGGAATCCAATGAATTTTCAAATAATAACCACACTGTTTTGTGGGGGGGTCTCATCAAATCAAATATTGAGTAAGCTTTTTAGTCCTTATGATAACTTGATATGATCAATGCCACAAATACAGAAAAAAAAAAAAAAAAAAAAAAAAAAAAAAAAAGCCCAAAATTGCGCTTATTTAATTTATTTCATTATCTACAAAATCAATCTCTACACCAAATCCAATATTTCTATCATCATTATCATAATAATAATTATTCTTATTATTATTTTGAAATTGGGTTAGTGATGGATTTTGTATTTTTCTTCAGTATCTCTACGGGCGCACACTTGGATTGGACATGAATGATCTATAATTTAATAATTATTCTTCTTTATAATGGTTAGCTAATATATAGCTTTTAGGTATTGAATTAATATATTTATATTTTAATTAAATAAAAAAAATAATTCATGAATTTGATAAAAGAGACAAATATATGTTTATTAATTATTTATTTCAGTTTGATTTCAATAAATGAAAGTTTAATTAAAAATTAAAATTTTTAATTGATAAAATGAGAAATATAATTTTGAAATTCGGATCAAACCGACTTTCATGTTAACCAAACCGGGTCACATGTCACCATGTGCATGTGACTTAGTTACCTATATTCTACGGTAGTCAATATATGGATTGTCAAGGAAAATATATTTTCTTTTTATTTTTTTAACATTAAAATATGAGAATTTGGATATAAATTTATTATTCAGTCAAAAAATGAGTACTACTAGAAGGAAAATATCTTTTTATTAGTCCTATTAACATCCTATTTTAGAATCCATTATATGCCATAAATTATGCCTATTAACATCCTAATTTATTATTCATTCAAGAATTATTTATTATTATTTTTTAAATTAGTTTAAGAGTACTTTTAAAGTTATTATTAAAAACTTATTAAATATTATAACCATAAAAAAATGTAATCAAATATTAACAATAATTTTTAAGAACTCGATAAATGCTATTGTTGAATTCTCAGGCAAAAAAAAAAAAAAAAAAAAAAATACTAATGTTGAATTCTTTGGCCTAAAAAAAAAAAAAGCAATTGTTGAATTTAATGTCTAGGACAATTATATAAAATAAAAATCACCACAGTTTTTTAACATTCCACCATCTACAAGTAATTTTTTTTTTTGCAATTATAAATATTTATCAATTTATTTTTGGGGAATAATTCAATAAAAAAATAAATAATCAACAAAATTATTCCTAATAAACAATAAATATCAAAAAGGGTGGCAACATGAGCCAAATTTCTGAAAGAAGAGAAACTTCAATAGATATCTATGAAATTGTGCAAAGAAATATCTTCTGTATAGGATTCAACAAATATATATATAACCTAAAAAGAAAGAAATTCAAAAATTAGACTTCTGTCATATACTAGTAATTAATTTTCTCTACATTTGATACACACCAAAAATAAATAAAAAAAATAAAAAAAAATCAACACATGATGAATAGTTCTCCTTGAGAGTAAAGGAGAAACAAATACATATTCATTACTTTTTTTTTTCTTTAACAAAAACATTGTCAACAAACCTCAAATTAAAAGAAAAAAAAAACCAATTATCCTTCCCTTCACCCCAATGTACAAAATCCACCAACTCCTCTCTCTCCTTGATTGTTGTAAAAGGGTAAATTAAAAAAGCCCCCCCCAAGAATATAATATATATATAAAAAGAGTCATCTTTTCTTCAAAAAAAAAAAAAAAAAAAAAGAAGAAAATATACTTGATAATAATCTTCATGGTGATCTCCAACTTTGTAAGCCAATGTCATTTTTTCTTCTTGAAGGGCCAGAAGTTGGTATTGGTAAATGTTTTGGCAAGAAATTCAAGAAATGTCCTTTGTATTGAGTCTTGGGCTTGATATGGAAAACATTGGTAGTTCTTGAAGCATGGCAATAATCAACAAAGAAAATGAAAAAAAACAAGAAGATTAATAAGAGTAGAATTAAGGGTAGTCTTCTTCTACATTGAACCATCTTTTTTAAAGAAAGTTTATTTGTAATGTTTTATAGAGAGACAGAGAGAGAAATTTAAAAGAGAATAGATGGTTCTACAAGTAGTAGTAGTAGTAATGGTTGGAGCACAAGAAAGTTGAAAACGAAAAAGACTATGACAAAAGCTTTTTAATGGGTCTTATAGAGAACTAAAGAAAAGAGAGAAGATATAAAGAAAGAAGAAGATGAAGAAAGGAAAAAAAGGGGTTTCTCTTTTGTCAAATGGCAACAAAAGAAAAGGGAAAAAAAAAGGTAAGAGAAGAAGCAAAAGGAGGGAAAGATTAAAGTTAGTAAGGGAAGGTATTGGGCATTGGGTAATGGGTAGTGTTATGTCATATTTTCTTGCGGTTAGGTGAGTGTTTGGACCCACTTGGTATTAATGGCCGAGAATAAGGAATAGCAAACTGTTGTTTAGGGCCCCCATAATAGGCAAATTTGTCCCCTTGGATTGGCCACCCCACCCTCTTCTCTTTTGTAATTAGGGCTTAATCTTAAACTCTCTCAATATGTATTAGTACTTTTTGAATTACTCTATCTCGCCATGTATTGTACACAACCTTACATATAAAGTTGTGTATATATATATATGCCATTAGTTTGTTGGTTTATTAGTACGTTTGTCATTAATATTCAATTTTTTAATTTGTAGTCTACTTAAAATACTCTTTTAATATAATTTTAACTCCATCATGATTCATAATAAATCATCTCATATGAAGTAAATTTTATTGATGAAATCTGCTCGTTGAGATTCACTGATCATATGGAATGACCCGTTTATGAATAATGGTCTATACAAGTATTTTTTTTTTCTCTTTTAAAAACAAATTCACTAGTACAAGACAGTAATTAGACATTTGAGTATCATTAGAGAAGATGAGGAGGGCAACTTCTCTTATAAGTTTGGATCTTGGAGTTTTTATAGAAGTACAAAATCAAAACTTGCACATAATTTAAAATTATTAATATTAGGTGACTATTTGGAAAAAAAAATTAATATTAAGTGACTATTATAAAGTTTTTATGATTATTGAGTATCCTTCTACATATAAAATTAGAAATTCACACTTGAAACTATATGTTAAGAAATATAATAAGGAAAAAGAATTATATTAATTAAATACAAATATATTAAGTGATTAATATAAAATTGAGCTCTCTAATTTTAATTTTTAACTTTTTTTAAAGTTGATTTTTTTAAATTTATATTAAAAAAACTCAATATGATATCGTACTTTAATCAATTCTTACAATACTCGTTATATCATAAGTTAGATTGGGTTCAATTCTCTTTTTTAGTCCGATATGAATTTATCCTCGAGTTTTAAAATTTATTCTTTATCCGATATGGCTTTCCCCCATGCTTTTAATTCTTTGGCCTGATATGAGTGTCTTTCAGGCTTTAAATTCTCTTTTCACTCAATTCATATCATAAATTTGCAAGTGTCATTTAAATTTAATAAAAAATTATCTTGACTTAATTACCACTTAAAAGAACTGTTAAGAAATATAATATAGAAAAAAATTTCATATTGATTATATACAAATATAGAATTGAGTTTTCCAACCTTAACAGTTAGCTTCAACGGTGAGTCGTTTTAAATTTATGTTAAAAAAACTCAATACCATTTTTTTTTCTTTTTGGCAAAAAAAATTTTTCTTATTTTTTTTTCTTCTAAAATTCCCAAATTACTCTCAAAAAGTAGGGATGCCAAAAAGTATTGGTGGGTCATATTCGTGTCGAGTTGATCTACTTAGATGACATGATTAAAGTCAACACGATCACGATCCATTTATTAATCGTGTCACCCTAATATGATACGAAAATTAAACGGGTTACATGAACACGAATGTGTAACCCGTTTATTTAATTGGGTCATATATAGATCATGAACTCGACACAACCCATTTAATCTTTATAACATTTATCACCTGAAAAATATAATATATTTATTATAGAAATTAAATGTAATATTGTTCATAAATCAAATCATGATTAAAATTGTAAATTCTTTAAAAATTTCATATTTTATATGTTTTTCAAACATTTAAACAAATACTTTCATATTTTATATGTTTTTTAAAACATTCAAACAAGTACCATCAAACAAACTTAAATGAGATTTTATTTATTTTTGAATTTTTTGTCATTTTATTTTTTATTTATTTTGTTTGTCTCTTCCAATACAATATAAATGATTATTATAACTCTTAATATTACTAAAAAAAATATGTGGATTATAAATAAGTTGGGTCGGGTTGACACGACTCAACACGATATATAAAATTAAACGGATTAACGGATCAACTCGTTACACGACTCGTTTAAACAGTGTCATAAATGAGTCAAGCCGTTTAGTGATACGAATATGTTAAATATCAATCCTAATAAAAAAAATTTCGCGTTTGGCGATTTTACCCTTTTTTTTTATTTTTTTTACACCCTTATCAAAAAGTAATATATATATATATATATAAAAGTAGTGTATTTTACACTTTACAGATGTTGCCAGTTTTTTTCATCATAATCAAAGGGACGGGACAGTGTATGTGCACGAACAGTAAGTAAACAAATCTGACTACTTTTAATCTTGCAGTAGCATGTACAAGAAATTACCTCAATCTGTCCCCATCCCCTATACTGTTTCAACTTTTTAATGGCACTGTTCTTTTTTGATGGGTTCCTCCAAGGAATAGGTTAGAACTTCTTTTAATTGTCATATATATCAGATGTGAGAGTACGTGGAAAAGGAGAACCTCCCTTCAATTTTTAGGGATAAGAGAGCATTTTTACTGTGTTGGTACCGTACTTCATTTATTTCTTTACCAGTAGCCCAATTTTAATTCTTTCTTTTTAGAAAACAAAACAAAAACTAAGGACAAAGAGAAAATTATGCATGAGTGATTGTTTATAATAAGTTTCAATCTTGTGTGTTTTAGTTTGATAATCATTTGAGGTGATAAATTGCTTAATTAGACGTGGATTGAACTACTTTCTCGTAGTATATATATAGAAGATTAGGGCAGATTAGATATTAAGATTCAGACAAATTTTTTTTTCTCGTTAAAAGTTGCATACTTATATATTTAAAAAAAAATTATGTATAAAAAATTATGAATTTGTCTTAATTTACACTTTGATTAATATTTTATGGCCTCATAATTAATAATTTTAGTTCTTATATATATATATATATATATATTGCCTAACAATTAAAAAAATTAATTTAATAATAATTAATTTTTATAAGACTAATTAAAATATTTTTAAATATAATAATTTAGAGATAATATATTTTAAAATTTTAAATATCAAATTACAATTTAATTTAAAACACAAGAGATTACAAGTTTCATAATAATTTCATAGTTTTATACTACAAATCACTAACTAATTATTGTTGAGTTATTAAAAAAATTTAGGAATTAAATTTTGAAATAATAAAGATGAAAGCATATATTAAGCTGAATTACGATTTTTTTTTTATAACGAACAATTAAAAAAAAAAAAAGAAAAACAAACAAAGGATAATGAGACAATTTGCTCATATAAGAAGTGTCCCTCTTTGGAAAAAAAAAAAATAAAAAATAATGTGTCCCTAATTGTGTAATATTGATGAAAACATTGTAGAATCACTGACAAGAGCCATTAATATGATGGAATAGTTAATTAATGACATTTCAATAAGATAATGTTAGTTTATGTTAAAAAAAAAATTTGAAGTTAATTAATATAATTTAAATATATTAAATAATAAAAAATAAATAATAATAATTATTTTTAATTTATATTATAAATTATGTAAAAAAATTATATAATTACATTTATTATGTTAAACATAAATACATCATTTAAAATTATCTTGGTGAAAAGATTCTATCAAAGCAAAATAATTAAATTAGAAAAGTATAAGTTTCTGAGAAGACAAGAGAAGGAAGATTTTTTTTTTTTTTTTTTTTTTTCTTTCCAAAGACAAGGGAAGGCAGATTGAGGGTGCCAGCTGCAAAGACATGCATGAAGATAGGTGCCAGATGGTACTAGTAGATGATATAGATTAAAAAAAAAAAAAAAAACAAAGATAGTAGAGTGTGAGATTTGGGTGGGGGTATGGATGGGGCTATTCCCACTCTAACGTAATTTTCTTGCACTCCCATTAAGAAATTGCAATAACTTACAAGGAGTGAGAAACAATGTTTTAAAATTCAACTCGAATTTTAAATTTATACTGATAAATAATCATGAGTAAGAGATTTAATCAGAATCGAATTGAAATTAAATTAAAAATAATTAAATTAATATTATATAACTTAAGAAATAGAAATTTTATAAGCAATGAAATAAAATAATATGAAATAAATTTGAATATACAATAATTTTCTTTAACAAATAATATAAAAAAATAAAATTTAAGATAATAATAGAATAAATAAGTAATAAGAATTTTAAAAGTAATAAATTTTTTTTGTGTAAATAAAAATGAGAGAAATTAAGTTTTAGTTCTAAAGAACTTAACTTTATTTTATAATGTATTTAAATTTTATTGTTAATTTATGTTGGAAGGTGGTTATTAAAATTAATTTTACAATATAATTTGTTTTAAATGAAATAATATATTGTTATAGATAAATCTAATAAGAGTTCATATTTGGTTTAGGAGGTTGGGCGCTATGTTAATAATCCCATAGGTCAGGTTTTGAATCTCAAGAGTAACAAAATTTTCTTTTTTTGAAAATAAAGGCTAATTATCCGTTGAATCGATTCTGAGTCAACTAATTCGCCGATTACCTAGTTAATTCATATAGATTAAGACTGATTTTATAAAAATCAGATAAAAAAATCAAATCGGACCAGAAATGAGGTTAGTTTCCCATTAATCCGGTCCGATTCTTACAATGAGAAGACAATTTGTACTCAAACAAATCAAAATCTTCTCCTCTTGCTTGTGCTAATTAAGAGTCTTTGTAGATATTGATTATTCATTTATCTTCATATAATCTAAGATATATCCAATAACATACATTTTGAATGGGTGTTTGACAAAACTTTTTGATGCAGCTGTTGACTTTTTTTTTTTTTTTTATTTTCAATGGCTGCATCAAACATGTTTGGTTATTATTATTATTATTTTTTTAGTGATAGTTATTAGTTGTTAGATATTCAAACAGCTGTTGTTTACAAAAGCTCCAATTTCGAGGTTTTTTTAAAACAATTTCTACTTATTTAAATAAAAAACTAAATTACTCTATCAATAAAATAATAGGTAAATAAAAAGGTAAATATTAATATTTATCATTAATATTCATTAACCATATTAACAACTAATAATAATTTTACTAAATACTTAACAACAATCAAATATCAGTAACAACTAAAGACATCTCCAATAAACTCCCTAAATGCCTCTTTACTTAAAAATAGAGAGTCATATCTAATTATTTTCCTTCTAACAAATTCCTTATTTTATCCTTATTCTCTAAATTTTGTTAAGAGCCCATTTCTCTCTTATCAAATTTGAGGAGAGAGATTGACTCCCTAAACCAATATTTTTTTTTTTCATTTCTTTCATTTTTTTAATAATAATAATAATAATTATTATTAATTAATTAATTAATATCATATTGCAAATTTCTCATGAAGGATTTAGGTTGCTGTGAGATAGTTTTTATTAAAAGGTCAGCAAACAACGCCATCCATTTTTTTGGTTCGTGTTGTTAGTTCAAAATATGATCATCAACAGTGGAAAATTATGTCCCCTCTTTGCATAGTGAATGTTCTTCTTTCAGAAAATCAATAAAGTTTCTATTATCATTTTCAAAAAAAAAAAATTTATTATTATTAATAAAATTTATTATTATTAAATTACTATATAATTATTAAAATATTATTTTATAATATTTTAAATCAGATTATTCTTTGTTAGCAGTAAATTTTTTATGTAATAATAATAATAATAATAATAATAATAATAATATTTTGTTATAATAATAATATTTTGTTATAATATTTTTAAAAAGATTATTTTTTAGCTGCAAAATAATAATAATAATAATTTGAAAAATATTATAACTTTTTAGCTGCAAAAATTTTATGTAGAGTAAAGGAAATTAAATTATAAATTTATGCATAAAGAAATGAAATTGTAGATTTATTAATAAAAAATAGAAATAGAGAGTGAAATAGGGATACGTGTTGGAGTATGTGTATTTTTCAAGATAAATTAAAATAAGGAGTTGAATTATTTATAATATAATAGGGAGTAAAATATGTAGTATTGTTGTGGATACTATAACAACTATTATGAACAAATAAAACTAAATGGGACCTAAGTTGTCTAAAATTTAAAAAACTTATAATAGTATCAAAGTATAACTGTTCACATATTTTTCATAATTTTTTTTTAAAAAAAAAAAGAAAGTATAGTATAACCATCCACATATAAGATAACTATAATAATCTCAAATTTAAGGATTAAGTGGGTGTTTGGTTTAACTGTTAGAAGCCAGTTGATAGTTTTTTGATTCCCAACAGCTAAATCAATCCATTTGATAAAGAAAATAAATCAGTAGTTGATGGTTGTTAGGAGTCCAAACAGCTGCTGTTTTGAAAAGCTCCATTTTGGAGCTTTTTCCCAATAGCTTATAGCTAATTTAAATTTAAACTATCTTATCCCTATAAAAAATTATTATCAATAATTTTTTTTCAAATTAATTTTTATATAACTATAATGATAATAAATAATATTTGTAAAAATTATCATATTCATTTTTAAAAGAAAAATATACAATTATATAATAAAATAATTAATTGTAATTTTTCAACTACTAATTTTATCATTCTTGCAATTTTTGTATCACATATAAAAAAATAACTAAGATTTACAATAATATATCAAAAATAAACTATACTCTCAATCATCATTTAACATTTCAACAATAATATCAGGCAACATTTTATCAAACAATCATATTTTTCAGCTATCAGCTATCAACAAAAGCTAAACCAAACATGCCCTAAGTCGGTCATCTAGATTACTTAAACAACCATCATATTAGTCCTTCCATAGACACATATAATATTCTATATATGAAAGTTGACATTGCCGATTGACTGTAGGTATCACAAGTACGCGGATCACAGTAGTCAGCGATTTTAATGAGTAAGAGTTGTCGATCCCATGAAGATTGATGGATAATATACTAAAACTATAGCTAGTATTGGATTCTCTGGACAATGAAAAGATTGGTTTTAAAATTAATTAAATCTAAACTAAACTAACTAAACAAATAACAAACAAACAAGAATAGTTAAGGTTTTAATTCTTTTGACCAACACAAGCATCAACCAATTTCACAAGTAAGACATTTAATCAACTTTATACGCCGGTGCCTTTTTCTTAGCGCCATACAATGCCCTATCTCTAGACCTTCATTGGCACTATCCTAGTTAACCCGTAATGAAATCTCTTCCATTCGGTTATCAGCCAAAGGATGCATTAAGTTTCATGAAAAAGTCATAACTAGAGCTTTTTAGGGCTCTAGCTACTAGGGAGAGTCCCGCCAAAAAATCTCTTCACCTCGGTTAACTCACAATGCAATATCCATGGTCCATGGCTTAAAATCTTTTCTTAAGGTATTTCAAATCATTGAAATCATGTGAGAGGTGATCAAGCTCTCAAAGCATTAAACATAAATACATGCATTCAATATAAAGATGATAAAAATCAAGTCTTGCATATATAAAATTAATTAAAACATAGTTTTGGTACAAAATTCATAAAAACCTAACTACAAACTACACTAAAACATATTTAAAAATAAAAACAATAAAAGAAGGACAAAACCCATTAAGAACCCCTTTAGATCTGGGTGATTTGAAACTTGGATCGGCTCTCCCGCGCCTTTGATCCAAGTTTCTTTTCACTCTAAAGATCCTAAAGAAGCTCCATGGATACCGAGAATAAAGAAAAGGAAAAGAAAACCAAAGGAAAAGAAATGAAAATTCAAGGAGAAATCTAATGGAAGAAGATGGACTTGCTTCTCCTTTAGAGCTTTTTGGTGGCTAGGTTCAAAAGAAAACCGAAAGCAAAGAAAACAAAAGAGAAAACCCATGGAGAATTTTAAGAGCAACTCTCCATAGTGGCTAGGTTCCAAGAGAAAGAAGCCTTAAGCGGCTACTAATCCAAAAGGAAAAAGCAAATGAAAGAAAGAAGATAAGTTTGTTTTCATAGTGTGGTGGGTGGAAATACTTTGCTCTAGAAGTGGGGGCCACTACATTAATTGCTAGGGTTTGGCATATGGGTGTTGGAATGGATGTTGGCAAAGACCCATGGCCAATTGATGTTGATGCTCAAAGTGGTGGTTTGCTTCCACAGCCGTTAAAAAGGTTCCAACGGGTGTTGGTATTAAGCATTGGATACCTTCCACGGCCATTGGAGATAAGTATTGGGGAAGCCTCCACGGCTAGGCTTTTCTTCCTTTATTATTTTCACCCACGACTTAGAGGATCACCAATGGCTAAAGCTTTTCTCCTTTCTTCAATAGGCATTGGTGACGACTTCCACGACCAATTGCCATTTCCACTCAAAAGATCTTCTTTTTCTTCTTTATTTATTTCTTTAAGCTCAAAAACCTACAAAATACAAAACATTTATTTAGTAGAAGATAATACTAATATACATATATATGCTAAGAAACTAGAATATAATTAAACTAAACAAAGTAAAAATACTTAAAAATGACCTATATATTTTTCGTGCATAAGAAGTCTTATTTCGAGTCAGTTTAATGAATTTGTTCTTTTAATGAGCATAATTATTTTTGTTTAAGTATCTATACACTTTAGTTTATAAGATCAAATATATACCCTCATTAAGTGGAACATAACACATGTTAGTCGTACAATTTTATCAATGTCCAATTTTGATAAAATATTGACTAGGAACAATTTATAAATAATGCTTTTTATATAGTAAACATATAATTTACTTGAATCTCTAGATTAAGGTGGTTATGTAAGATGTAAGGAATCCTAGTCACCTCTTTTTCCTAGTTTTTAAATACTAGGTTCTCCATTTTGGGCTTCGGCCCAACTCATCTTCCCCCAAACTCTAAGTTTCAAAGCAGTGTAGAATTCATCCATCCGAGGCCAAAAACCTAGTTGTGACAATGGTGACTCCACTGGGGATTGAGAAGTTGATTCCAATGCTAGTTTTGGTTAATTATGGATCTGGTTGGGCTCGATGGGCCTGCATCACTACACTTAGCACAAAAGCACCCTTATCCTTTCAACCCTCGGTATTGTCAAAAAAAGGATCCCTTAGCTCCACTCGACCTTTCGGTTTCCTCAATTGACTTTACCACTCGTAAGTTAGTACTATAGGGTATAAAAAGACTTGGGGGGATACCATTAGCACATTTGGGCCTCCAACCTAATGGGAGGTATGATTCCATTTCTCGTTAGTGGGAGCCTTAAGCCTTAAGCCAACTTCAGCCTATGTAATAACTTAGTAATTTCCCTTAGGATTTCCAAACATGTTTTATGCATGTATGATCCAAAGCCTACTATCCTTGCTGGATTTTTAAAGTGGAAACCCTAAGTAGGCTTGAATCATAGATTGTAATGTGCTTTGTTTGCTTTACAAGAGTGAATGCATGAAACAGGCTTATGTTTTCCCCTATTAGATCATAAGATAATGCCAAAAATCCTAAGAAAGAAAAGACTAAGACTAATACGTGTGTGGGAGGAATAAAGTTGGAAGGAACTGTTTTGTGCATATGCTTGTACATACAACTGTTCATGCATTATTTAGGTAGAAAACATCGCATCATACTAACTCATTTGTGTTCGCATCCATTAAGGTAACAATCTCCAGCATGTCTAACTTTGGAACTTAGATTATGACTTCTTTTGCAAAGGATGAAGCCTTTAGGAGAATAGTGAGTTCAAAATTGAGCTAAATGAGGGAGGAAGTCCAAGCTACTATTAGGTGGGTGGTCAGGTACGAGATGGACCATGTGCTGGATGAGATCAAAGATGAGGTCAAGCAAACTATCTTAGATAATTTGAATGAACTACCTAAGTATGTGGAAGAGCCCGAAGTCAAAAGGGACAGGGGGAATTCTAGCTTAACAAGTGTTAAAGAAGGAAGTGTTAGACAATCAAGGAAATTCACTGACTTGGAAAGGCCTATGTCTGAAATATTCAAAGAGATAGAAAAGGAAGGTCTACTATAACCTATAAACCCAAGGCCGTTACCGAATCCACTGCCTCGATGGTTCAATGCCAATTTGTATTGTCCCTTCCACCAAATTTTAGGGCATGAGACTGATAGATGCAGTCATCTAAGGTACAAGATCCAAGACCTAATTGACAATGGAGAACTTTCCATCTCAATCATGAAGACCAACACATAAAGACTCTTAATGAAGATGAAGCTTAGGCCTAGTTGTTTAATTCAAAAGTTTTGCTTATGTAATGCCTTGCATTTGTAAAACTTATATGATGAAATAAAATAATGACTTTTATTTTGACACTTGAAGTGAGTCGTGAAATGAAAGAATAATTAAAAAAATAATGAAAAGAAAAAATATAGAAGAAAAAGATAATAACCCTGCTAAAAGTCTCGTATTGAGGCCCTAGGCAAAAATTAAGGGTACGAGAGAAAATAATTTGCTAGAAAACCTGAAAAGGCTAGCCAATAATAAGTGTTCAAAATGAAAGGCACAAAGGAGGTTTAGCTTCATGCTATGTCCAATTCAGAATTACTCTTCGGTTACAAGTTTTTCAAAGAAAGACATATGGAGATGTTGCATTAGCTTTGCATTCATAAGCATTGCATCCTTCTAACCCTTGCAGCCATCTAGGATTAACTTTTCTTTGAATCAGAATGGCCTTATCAAGCGAAAATATTGTCTGAGACTTAGTTGAAGATGACTTACTCTTATGTGACAGGCTCAAAGATATTGCTGCTGAAGTTGAACCCAAGATGGCTGGAAAAAGGGCCATCAATGATCCTGAGATGTTGGGGCTTGATGCCCGAGGTTGAGCTCGCAAGAAGCCATATGATAGTATGACAATTGATGAACTGAGTAGAGAGGTAGCAATAGTGATTCATGAAGTTGATGTCGAGCTGAGGAAAGCTTTGGAGTTCCGGGAGTAGGCCATGGTTATCATTAACAGGATCCTTGAGGAAGCCACACAGTTGAAATCTTAAGTTGAGGAGCTCTAGAGTCTATTGTCACCCACTAGTCCCCCATGACGAGTTTGAAGAGAATTTTAAAGTATGACTCGTCTTAAATAAGGTCATCCACTTATGTAATTGAACTGTCATTAATGATTCATGAATAAAGGTCAATACAGTTATTAATCATTCATGAATAAGGTCCTTACTAAGGAACCATAACTAGGCTCCTTAGGTAAAAGTTAGAGTAAATGAAAAAAAGAAAACAAACAAAAGAGACCATTGAATCTTGACCTCAAGTGGGAAGTTGACAAAGGGGCAGAGACAGGTTATTTCTATAAAAGCAGCATCAATGCAGTTGGAAAACCGACTTTCTTGAGCCCCATATTTGTTTGATAAGGCATTAGCTCACCTTAGGATTCATCGTCTTTAAAGCTTATTCTTGTAAAACTTTAGCAGCAACCAACTCGCCTTAAGACTCATCTTCATCCTCGAAGCATTCATCCTCGACATCGAAGCTCATCCTCGCAAAAGCTTGAGTAGTAACCAACTCACTATTGGGCCTCGTCTTCATTCTTGTCATCAAAGCTCATCCTTGTAAAGCTTAAACAGTAACTTCATGACTTATCTTTGTCCTCATCAGCGAAGTTCATCCTCGTTCTACTCGACTCATTCAAGGATCATTGAGTAGGGAATTGTACTAGTTGTCACCTATTGACAAGTAAGACAATGCATGTTAGAATAAAAACCTACTTAGGGTGGAGCCCTTAACCCTGCAACAAATGGTGCCACCCCCTAGCGGTGGCCAAATACACTGGTCGAGGCTCGATCATTTTGATTTAATGGAGAAGTTGTGCATTAGATATGCATTTCATAACATCTTATACATACATCCATCTCATATCATACATCTTATGCATCGTGATTCTAACTCCTTATATTTTTTAAATCATAGCCCCCTCAAGTCTGAGTTGTTAAGTCAAGTGCTCTAACTAAGAATCAGTTGAGAGAGGACCTATTAGCTTATCCTGAAGTTGAAGTATCTTCGAACCCAAATGGCCAACAATAATGAACCTCAAAACTTAGAAGCTATCATTACTCGCATCTTGGAAGCACGATTGGGCCTTATGATCTAGGCTCATCTTGAACAAGCCCTGAATGCTAGAGTTCCTCTATTTGCTTAAACTCACGCTGCTGCTCAGAACACTGAACAAGATGTTGCTGCTGCCAGTGGTATTAAAAATGCCAATGGTGCTTTTGTTGACTTGGATGTTTACCTTCAAAAGAAGTAAAAAGAGTCCTTATCTGAGAATGAGAAGCTGAAATCCATCGAGAGTCATATCGGCCGAATAGAGAAGATATTGAAAGGGAAGGGATTCGACAAAATTGAGGCATTAGAGGACTTGTCTCTTTCAGGTATTAACTGTTTGCTGGACAGGTTCAAGTTGCCAAATCTAACTAAGTTTAATGGGATAAGTAATCCAAATGTTCATTTAAGGATGTTTGCTACCTTGATGAGCACAACCGGGGCCACGAAGTATCATATTTTGAAGTTATTCCCTATTTCTCTAGATGGTGCTCTTGTGAAGTGGTACTACGACTTGGATAAAAGCAAGTAGAATGATTAGAACCTATTGTCTGAGAGCTTCATAGCATAATATGGGTACAACACACTGTTGGAGGTTACCTTCAGAGACTTGGAGACAGTAAGGTAGAAGTCATATGAGTCCTTTTCTGACTACATAATGAGATGGAGAGAAAAGGCTACTAAGATGACCACTAGGCCAACAGAAAAGGAGAAAATCTTATTACTGGTTGTCAAAGGGACCTTGCTTTCCTTGTATAATAGGCTATCTCCGGTACCCCTTAAAACCTTTGAGGACATCCTTGATATGGGCCTAAAGTTGGAGTAGTTTGACGATGAAAATAGTCGAGCTAATGAAGTATGGAAAGAAAATGGCTCATCGAATCTCTTTGGTAGGATCACTAGACCTCATTCTTTTAAGGCAGGTCATTCTACATTGTAAAGAGAGTTCACTCACATAAGTAAGCTGCTGTCAAGAATCTTCGAAGGCATGAAGGAGGATGGATTACTTCAGCCCTTGGACTCGAAGACTTTGCCAAATCCTTTGTTAAGGAATTTTAGGGCTGATCTGTATTGCACATATCATCAAACGATTGGTTATGATACTGATGACTGCATCACATTACAACATAGAGTCCAAGATTTGATCGATGCTGGGTGATTCACAAGGAGTAATATGAGTCAAGCAGTTTAATATTTTTCTTGCTTTTTGAAATTGTTTGATTTTGTTTTTCAATAAAAGTAAGATTGATTCATTGCATGAAAATACTTTTATAATTATTCTTGCTTATATCTTTAATTTTAATTTGACCACGATTGCAATTGGGGGCATGATATTATATCTAATGAGAAAATGAAAGAGTTAAAGAAAGAAGAAGGAAAAATAGATAATAAAAAAATCAAGAAGGAAAAGAGATGTTGAAATGCACTCACTTTTACCCTTTAGAGTTCAACCCCTCTTGAAATGGACCACCCTTAGCAAAAGAAGACCGACTACGTTTAGTTGAAATGATGAAATCAATTTAACTAACGTGGTAGCATCCAGAATGGGTCAAATTCTTGAAAAATCAAAAAACATAGAACTAAAAAAAAATCAGATAAAGCAAATACTTTCTTTCTTTGAAAACCTGAAGTCCAAAAAGAAGCAATTAGAATTTATTTGCTTCCAAAAAATCAAGAAACAAAAGGTAAACCAAAAGTTTGCCTAATGCCTTCTTTGCTTTGGGAAATCCCAAACAAAACCAAAAGTCCATCATCCAAAGTCGTTGAACTCCCTAGGGGCAAAGCATTTGTTAAGCAATATCTCTTTGAAAGAAAAAAAAAAAAGAATAAGGTAGAAAATGAAAGAATAGTCTCGCTAGGTATTTCACATTGGTTACCTAAGCAAAAGTTAGGGATTTGAGTGAAAATAATTGGTTAGAAAATCTAAAAGGTAATCAATGATAGATGTAATATCTAGACCCTGATGCAATTATTTTCTTATTGAATGAGGAGATGCATGCTATGAATGAAAAAGAAATACGTTTATGTGGATGGAAAGATTTTATCTATGGAAAGAATTGTTAAACAATTCGAATTGAAAAACTCTGACTCATTGACTCTTACTTAGTTATGTATCATTTTGAATGGCTATGGATAAGTTTCATAAGACTTGGTCATGTACGCGGTAGATGAAAGGCATATGAAATATTCTTCTAACTCACTTGTTAAATAAGGCCTTTGCTTATTGGTTTAACCAGTTATTCCTTTAGGGGCATGCAATGAATTGAGCAACAACTTATGGAATTTTATGAGGGTCGGAAAGTGGCTTACAAGTTATCTAGAGAAGGCGAGTATCTGATAAAATGTCATGACCCACTTTGAGAGTCGCAACGGTCCTAGGGTGCAGGGAGACTTAAGGTCATCTAAACCCATAGAACCCATTAACACTTGTAATCTAATATAATTACGACAGCATAACAACTGTAACTATAACATTCACCCTAAGGATCACAACCTGTAAGCAAGAACACTTCCAAATCCCACCTTATTTCCTCACTACAACCAAACAACTCACAATTTCCCATACCATACTTAGTCATACACTTTTAAAATATTTGTTCCTTTAGATAACACTTATACTTAAATTTACAATATATATTACTATATTTATTACAGGTCAACATTCAAACTTTAGAATATTAACATTATATATATATATATATATATATA
>CATKHJ010397245.1:0-11398 GCA_949750685.1 Vernicia montana | reverse complement strand
AGCCTCTAACACCTGGATATTCCGAAGAAACTTTATATCATGAGGACCAAATAACACGTAATGACCAGTATCAATAGCATTAGATACTGAAACAAGATTCTTCTTTACTCTAGGAACATGATACACATTGTCTGAAGTAATAGTATCACCATCTCCTTGGTGAATTACAACAGTACCTTCTTGTTTTACCGGATGAACTATATTGTCAGCAGTCACAATAGCCACCTTTCCTTCATGATGTTGAGACTTTGAAAACTTGGATTCATCACCAGTTAAATGATGGCCACAACCAGAATCTACAATCCAATCCTTTTGAGAATTGATAAAAGCCAATGTGTCAATCATGGTAGTATCAGTTACAAAGCACTCCATCCAATCTTCTTCATTTATTTGGCTTCATTCTACATTCTTGAAATCTGCACGTTTCTCAGCTTCAGCCGCATAACCTCCCTTTAACTTAACACGACAATATTTTCTTATACGCTCGATATTGCCACAGCGGAAACACTTGATGGGATTTTTTGAAGTAGTAGCAACACTTTTCTTATCTCTTGGATCTTTTTTCTTTTCTACTTCTTAAAAAAAAAATATTATTTTTAGCAAGTAACACGCTTCCTTCCTCAAGTTTAATGGACACCCTAGCCATTTATTTAGCTAGAGACTCTTGAGAGGACAAGAGACTTTCGAATTCTTCCAAAGATGGTTGTTGATTCCACCCTTGAATGGAAGTGATGAATGGAGTATAATTTGGTTTCAAACCTCGAATTATATGCCCCTTCATTCGTGCTTCAAAAATTAGCTCATTTGGTTCAAAGAGGGTAATTTCAGCACATATATTCTTCTCTTTGAGAAAATGTTGGGCAGTGGACAGTTCACCTTGAGTACAAGTTGCTAACTCATTTTCCAGAAATTGCAAATGAGCCACATCCTTCTTGTTTAACAATCTAATGCTTAAAAACTTCAGCATGAGACAAGGAAAGATAACCCCAAGATCAAAAGAAGACAAGCGACCAGAAATTATAAACCTTCAAGATGAATTACAAAATAAAAATATAACTTTCTAATTTTCTATTGCATAGCAACATCTAGCAAGGAGAAGTTTTAAAGGGACAATAGAACAATCTAGCACTAACATTAAAAACACTTAGATAAACTAAAAGATACCTAGAATAAGGAAAGACTATTGGAGAGAAGGAACAAAGGCTATATTGGAGAGAATAAATAGAGGAGGAAATATTATATTGATCTGATATATTAAGATTCATTTTGAATAATATTTATATATACAAAAGTGACTCTTGGATATTCATTACTACTCTTAGATATTCATCACTGACTCTTAGATATTCGCCACATAATTAATAGTAAACTACACATACCAATACATATTACTAAATATGGATTACTAAATATAACTAATACAAGTTTATCTTCTCAACACCCCCACTTAAACTTGTAATTTAGCCTTTAACAACTCCAAGAACAACTCTCAATCTGCAGAAATCTTCAAACTTTAGAGCTTTGGTAAATATGTCAGCAACTTGGTCTTTAGATGTGACATGCTTGAGCTGAATCTCCTTCTTCCCAATGCATTCTCTGATGAAATGGTACTTGGTGTTTATATGCTTGCGTCTGTCATGAAAAAATGGATTCTTTCCCAAAGCAATAGCTGATTTGTTATCAACAAAAATATCAGTAGCTCTATCTTGCTCAAATTTCAGAATTTTTAATAGCCTCCTCAACCAAATAGCATGACAAACACAAGAAGTAGCTGCAACATACTTAGCTTCACAAGTTGAAAGAGTAATCATTGATTGTTCCTTTGAACTCCAAGCAAACACAATAGTTCCCATGAAGAAAACAAAACCACTAGTGCTTTTTCGATCATCAACGTCTCCTCCCCAATCACTGTCACTAAATCCACATAATCTGAAATCATTTGCAGCAGTATAAAATAAACCATAATTCAATGTCCCTTTAACATATCAAAGAATCCTCTTGGCTGCCTTCATGTGGGTCAAAGTTAGAGCTTCCATATAACAATAATGACACCAACTCCATACAAAATATCCAGCCTTGTACAAGTTAAAAATAGCAACCTTCCAACCAATCTTCTAAATAGAGTTGGATTTATCTATTCAGTACTGTCAAACTTAGAAAGCTTGATTCCACATTCCACAGGAGTAGTAACTGAATTGATTCTATCCATCTTGAATTCTTTCAAGATTGCTTATACATAAGTCTTTTGAAAAAGAAAAATCCCTTCTTCATTTTGCTTCACCTCAATTCCAAGATAATAAGACATAAGCCCAAAATCAGTCATCTCAAATTTTTTAGTCATCTTTTTCTTGAATTCTTCAAACATCATTAGATTACTACCTGTGAAAATCAAATCATCAACATATAAACAAAAATACATAATTTCTCCATCCTCATTCTTCTTGACATACAAAGCATGTTCATAAGGGCACTTTGAAAAATCATTTTTCTGAAAATATTCATCAATACAAGTGTATTAGGCCCTTGGAGCTTGTTTAAGGCCATATAAAGCTTTCTTCAACTTCAGCACCTTGTCTTGTTGTTCTTTAACAATGTAACCTAATGGTTTCTTCACATAAACCTCTTCTTCTAAATTCCCATTTAAGAAGGCTGATTTTACATCCATCTAAAAATCTTCCATCTTTGTTGAGCTACCAATGAAATAATTAGCCAAATAGTTTCCAAGCGAGCCACTGGAGCAAAGATTTCATCATAATCAATTCCAACCCTTTAAATGTATCCTTTCACGATAAGCCGAGCTTTGTACTTCTCCACTTCTCCTTTAGCATTTTTCTTAACTTTATAAGTCCACTTTACTACTACTGGTTGTTTTTCCTCTAGAAGTGTTGTCAACTGCCAAGTATCATTCTTTTCAATAGTAAGATGAGCTAATTCAGCTAAGTCTCTGAGGCTTGGATGGGTATTTTTTAATTCGGCTAGAGGTTAGCTCATCTTACTATTTGCCCCTTTTATTGATTCCTTACCAATTTATTCCTAAACCTGTGTCCAAGCATTTTCATTTTGAAAATCTCTGGTTACGTGAAGCTCAATGTAGAGAAGTGGTTGTGAATAACTAGACAACATCAAAAGGGTTTGGAATTCAAGTGAGATTAGAAAAGTGTGGCTCATAGTTATTGCAGTGGCTAAAAGGGCTATTGAAAGATTTTAAGAGCAGGATTGATGAGTGTAAAAAGCAGCTCAAGCATCTCAGATTTTGAAGAGATGAGATTTGTGTTTATAAGTTCAATAAGGTTCAATCTGATTACCTTCATCTTCTAAATCAACAAAATCTCTTCTAGAAACAACGGGCAAAGCAATTTTGGCTTAAGTAGGGTGATTCTAACATTCATTTCTTTCATAATTGTGCTTCAACTAGGAGAAAGAAAAATAGGATTGTAAAGCTTAAGGATGAGGATGGGCGTTGGCTCACAGAGAAAGACGAGCTGGGCAGTATGATGTTTAATTATTTTTCTTCACCTTTTACACCTACTAATGGTAACTCTGATGCAGTATTAGAGTGTATTAGGCCTTGGGTCACTTTGGAGAAGAATGATTACCTGGTGAGTACCATAACAAAGGAGGAGGTTAGAGTTGCTCTATTTGATATGTATCCAGACAAATCTCCTGGGCCTAATGGTATGAGTCTAGGTTTCTACCGGCATTTCGGAATGAGGTTAGGGAGGATATGTTTCAAGAATGTATGAGGTTTTTCCAAGCTGGAGTCATTCCTGCTGGGTTGAACTACACCTTAATTGTGTTAATTTCAAAAAAAGATCTTCCATAATGAATGGCTGACTTAAGGCCTATTTCCCTCTATAATGTTTTTTATAGGATCATTGCGAAAATCCTTGCAAATCGTATGAAGCAGCTGTTACCTGGTCTTATTTCTGAGGCACAAAGTGCATTTGCTCCAAGGAGACTTATAACGAATAACATTCTCATCGCGTTTAAGATACAACATTTTTTGAAAATGAGGAGGCAAGGGAAGAAAGGGTTTGCAGCTCTCAAAATTGACATGAGTAAAGCCTATGATCAGATCGAATGGCATTTCTTAAGAGTAATGATGCAGAGGTTGGGTTTTTGTGCGAAGTGGGTTGACTTGATTATGGCTTGTGTCTCTTTTGTGCAATATCATGTGGCATTTGAAGGAAAGGAGATTGGTCCTATGGTCCTTTCCCGTGGGTTGAGGCAAGGGCAACCTTTTTCCCCTTACCTTTTTATTATATGTGAGGAGGGGTTAAACGCTCTGTTAAGAAAAAAGGAAGAATTGGGGCTAATCCATGGATGCTGTATTTCTAGGGGAGCTCCATTTGTGTCTCACCTCTTTTTCGCAGATGATTGTTTTATGTTCTTTCGCTTAGATATGGCGGAGAGTTTGGTTATAAAGAATGTGCTGAATGATTATGCTATGGAATCAAGGCAAATTGTCAATTTTAACAAGTCATAAGTTTTGTTTAGTAGCAATGTGACTGATACAGATAAAGAAAATGTATGCTCGTTGCTTAATGTTTCTTGTGTTGGTGATCAGGGAAGATATCTTGGCCTTATTGCTTGGGTGGGCCGAAAAAAGAGAGAGAGATTTGCTTTTATTCATGATAAGGTGTGGCAAAGACTCCAAAGCTGGAATAATAAATTTCTCTCTAGAGCTAAAAGAGAGATAATGCTAAAAACAATCATTTAGGCTATCCCCAACTACGCAATGAATGTGTTCCTGCTCCCTCTTGATTTGTGTAGAGAAATTAAAAAAATGATAAATTCATATTGGTGGGGGTGTTATGGGAGAAATGGTAAGGGTATTCGTTGGAAGAAATGGGATAATTTGTGTGCCCACAAGAAGGGAGGAGGTATGGGGTTTAAGAAACTCAGGGAGTTTAATTTGGTGATGTTGGGTAGGCAAGCGTGGCGCCTTGTTAAAGATCCTGAAGCTCTTGTTTCGTGTTTGTTTAAGGCCAAGTATTATTCTAACTCCTCTTTTGTTGCAGCTAAATTAGGAAACAACCCCAGCTTCGTGTGGCATAGTATATGGGAGACTCAATCTATTATTAAGTCTGGTAGTACGCTGCGTGTGGGAAATGGTAAATATATTAACGTATATTCTGATCCTAGGGTTCCAAATTTGGATAATCCATATATCCAAACAAGGGTTTGTGAACCCTCAATTTTGCACCTCCAAAATTATTTCTAAACTCTCCAAAGCTGACCGAAATATTTTTTCTATCCAAATTGACTGAAACTTTTCCAAAACTAACTGCCAAATTGTCTGATAATTAGTTTCAGATCCACCGTCACTGACCGATAATTTTTTAGACTACAGCATACCTCGAAGACTGACCCGAAAGCTCCGAAAAATAGCACAAAAGCAAAAGTTGATCTAGCCACCAGGAGCGCCGGCGGTGCAGCCAGGATCACCAACAGCGCTGCCAGCACTTCGATTTTCGTGCAGTCGTATCGTCAGCCTCGCCACATTAGCAATTGCCGGACAGGCCGGCAGAGCCGCTGGGACCACCTGTGGCACTGCCAAAACTCCCAACGGCGTCGCTAATGCCTCGATTTTTGTGCCTTGTACCTACACCTCGAAATGACCATTTTATCCTTCTAGCCTGATTTTTCAAACCAAAAGGCTCTACCCTTTTGGTCTTTTCACTCTTTCACTATCCAAAATACCCCCACCTCATTTTTCCTATAAATACCCCCTTCATTTTCCCTTTCAATTCACCCCTTGAGCATATGTTGATAGCTATCCATTTACTCTCTTCTCTCTCTCTCTCTCTCTCTCTCTCTAATTAAATTTTCTCACACTCATTTTGAATAATCACCCTAATTATTTAAATTAATTAATTTCTCTTCGATTTTAATTAATTAATCTTTAACTCAATTTGATTAATTAATCGCCTTAATTAATTAATCCTTTTAATTAATTAAAATTGGGTAATTAAGCAACCAAAGCTTCAAATTAATTTTCTTTTTTTCAAAACCAATCCTGTTCTCCGAAATGGAACTCCGCTCCGGCAAAACCACTCTCCCACCGCACAAACCCAAAAAAGAAGGTATAATCTCTTACCCTCACTCAAACCCCAAATCAAATCAATCCAATCAAATCTGACCGATCCTTAAACCCCTCCACCTCACCGTGGAATGAACTACGTGGGTTTTGATCCCCATTCAATGGGGTACGTAGGCATGCTTGGAATCTAAATCTAAGTCTCAAATCCAAATCCCAATCAATCCCCTTCCCCTTTTATTTTTCAATGTAAATCCATTGTACATGTAAATGTTAATTACATGTTTTTAGTTAATTTAATTATTTTGGAGTGAATGAGCGATCTTGTGATTTCCCTAGTACCCATAAGGGCTAGAGGAAATAATCTCCTTTGTATGTGGATGTTTAAATACTTGCTCTTTATTTTTCTATGCACTCATAATTATGCTATGCTCATACACTCTAAATTGCAATTAATATTTGTCATCCATGAAATCAATTTTCAAGTCAAATTAAACTAAAGAGCCAAATTGAGATTATTTTAAACCAAAAATCTAGTCCCCAAACTCAACCTGGTTCAAGGACTAGTGACTTTATCATTGGATAAATTAATCAAAAATTAATAAATTGGAGTCAAATTGAATTTTTCCTTAATTTTTCCATTTAAATAAATTAGGGTGGCAATTCCCGAACCCTTTCAAAAATCAAATCAATTTTCCGAGGCGATAGCCGCTTCCAATTGTTAGCACCGAAACTCATACCTAAACCTCCCTTAAAAATTGCTCACCTTTCCTTAAGGAAATTTCATATTTTTCCCGAGCGAGGGGAGGGGCATTCGGGCAAGGCCTCACAATATGTCGCAAATAAATTTTTGGCCCTAGGTAGATGAGACTTTGCACTACTTTTCAATAGAATATTGGGAGAAGATGCAATGGGATGAAACTCAAAACGGAGAATGAAGTCGCTACCTAGTTTTTAAAAACTAGGAAAAGGGTGACTAGAATCCTTAACTTATTACCTAACCACCCAAATCAGAGATTATAGGTAAGAAAGTTAGGTACGGTTTTGGGAAGGTGTTAGGCACCTAGGCCACCCAGATATGAGGTTGGTTTCCACTGTTTGGTCGGTTTAATGCAGGCTTTCATTAGGCTTTTATTTACATGACAGTTATATCATATTAGCAGTTCACCCTATTACATAAATTGGTGTTATTTAACACTTCAACATGCCTTTCAAACAATTCTTAATCGATTATGAAGTGTTCAATCTTACCAACTTATCATGCTAAACTTGCCTTTTGGTGAGTTTTTATTCATGCATTGGACTCCTAATTTAATTTAAACCTAAACATGCAATGATTTTTTACATTTTTAATTCAATAAATCATCATGCTAGGCATAGAACAAATCATAAAGCGATTAAACATAAATCATGCATACTAAAACACAATCAATCTAAACATTCAAAATTACTAGTTAATTAATTACACAATTATTCAACCTAGAATCATGCAATTCTAAGTGTGAAAGATTCATTTCAAGGTTAACTTACATGCATAAAACCCTTAGTTACCAAGTTGCATGCTTAGTGATCAATCATTCAAAACCTAAGTCTAATTAAACTAAATTAAAAGGAAAGAGAAAATTAATTATTACATACCCAAAAAAAATAAAAATAAAACCTATACCTAATTAAATTATCACATTCCCAAATGAATCAACAGAAGAAAATTTGAATAACTAAACATACTAAAAAAATAAAGAACAACTAGAACTAAAACAATCGAAAAAATGGGGGCTGAACTGAAGAGCCTAGCCATCAAGGCTGTGTGCCCCTTGCCTCTTGGGGGTTTTTCAGCACTTCCTTCAATTCTGTTCCGGGTCAATTTTAATGCTCCTTTTAAGATCCTTAATGCCCAGAAACCTAAAATTCCACCAACTAGGAACCTTAAGACTCAACAAATGCTTCAAAGAACATTAGATCAAACATGAACATAAAATCAAATAAGAATGACAAGCTAGGTATACATAAACTTGACTGAGAAAGCAATTGTGATTTTCCTAGTCTAATCACGCTATTGATCATTTTATTCATGTGAGAGCCAGAGTTACAGAATACATTCAAAACAAACCATTGAAACCTTAGTTTAAACATAAAATCATGCCCAAAATTTAGAAATAAAGAACATAAAAAGGAATTACAAATGAAAGGAAGCAAAGACAAATGAAAACCGGTTTCGACTTGTCTTTGCTTCTGAAATTCAATGCAAACTTGCATAAACATGGGGATCAAATACAAAAATTCATATTGGAAGTGCATTTGCGATAGAGAATTTATTAAAGCAAATTCTTAATATGAACATTCTAGCAAAACCATAAATGCGGCGTAAAGAACTAAATCAACATATGTAATCTGAGATTTGGAATGGAGAGGATCAAAAACTTGTTATAATCCTCTCACATTCCCTTGTAGCAACGATCAAATAGAAATTACATAAACATAAGAATATCAAATCATAGGAAAAGCAACAAAAACAGAAACAAAAATAAAGATAAATGGAATGAACATAAAATAGCAATCAACAGAATTCCCTCAATGAAATGACCTATCCCTTGGCACAATCAGACCCTTGAAGGGTTTTGAAGTAATAGGAATCATCAGTCTTAGGGAATTGAGCCCTCACATTAAACAAATCAAATCATACATTTTCTTTTTCTTGCTTGAATGATGATTCACAATGATTCTTAGGTTCTTTTCTTTTACCTTGATTCCTTTGATTCTTTGAAAATGATGGTTCCTTTTTCCTCGTCTAAAGAAGTTCTGAAAATGTTTTTCAAAGTTCAGAGAAAGGTCCTAGAAGATCAAAATTGGAATCCCCCCTTTTTTACAAATGGATAGTTTTTCTTTTTTATATGATTTATTTCAAAAAATCCTTAAATCAAAAGATTTTGATTTTTAAAGTCTAAAATCCATTTTGAAGTGATTTGGATCCTCCCTAATCTTCTCAAAATAGATTATGAGGGATTGGGATGGTTTAAAATGATTTAAAATTCAAAAAAAATTGAAAAAGTTAGGAAAATCGAGTTTGTCAGCAGCTCCCCATATGCCCCTTGCATAGTAAGGGTGAAGAAAATCAGCTTTCTCTACCTTCTAGGGACCAAAATGTAATTTTTTCCTCCCTTGAGACCAAAGTAAGAGTGCAAAAAATCAACTTTTTCTACCTTCTAAGGACCAAATTGTAATTTTTTCCTCCTTGAGGACCAAAGTGTAATTTTTTAAAATTTATTTTAAACCTCCAAATTTCAAGGATTTGATTCATTAAAACTAAAAAACTCCAATTGAACTCCAAATCTTTCCAATTTAAACCATTTTTCAAATTATTTTCAATGAAATCCAAAAACCTTTCAATTTGACTCAAAAACTGCATTGTGAATCAACCTCTAAGCATAAACCAATCATTTCTCATCATTGGGCTCCAAGATTTAAAATTAAACGTTCACAATATATATATATATATACCTCATCCATGCTTTTGGTGGAGGGAATACCCAATTTGCAGTCTAAACTTTTCCCAAAAACTCAATTTGAGGCCTAAACTAAAATTTCATTCAATTAACTCTCTAAACTTATATTTTGGCTCAATTGAAGGCTTGTCCGTTAATTAGCCTAAACGGATGTTAATCATTTTATGAAAGTTATGTTTGTGGGTCCCATTTATATTTTTAAATAATAAAAATTATTAAAATTAAAAAACCATATTTTTTAATAATAAAAATATTAAAATTAAAAATTAAAAAATAAAATCAAAATCAAAATATGTTCCTCTCTCTAACCTTACTCACAAAACCTCTATCATTTCACCTACAAAATTTTTCGATTTAACAATCAATTTGTTTCACTTCTCTTTCTCTTTCTAGTCGCTTTCTCTACCATCTACAACAAAGGATAGGCACTCTCTTTCTTTCTATCTCTCTACCTTCAGCTATGGCAATTGAAGCTTTTAGAGTGTACCAACTAACCCTTGTACATCGATTAGCTCCTGTACCTAATAATCACTATCAAATTATCATCAGATTTGTAACCAATTCTATTCTCATCTACCGTGGCTCCAGACCCAAACACCACCAGTGGCAACAAGATCGCTAAAGAAGAGGCGCCGATCAAGGCTCCGTGGAAAGACAAAAAAATATATATATATTCATCTTTGCTATTTTTTTATGAACCCAAATTTGAGTTGAAATTTTTTGTTTTATTTCTTTTCTTCACATATTTGGGTATTGGGTTCATTTTGTTTGCTACTGCCATAACTAATTTTAAATTAAAATTTCATTTTTTTTTTTTGTGTGTTTATTTGTTGGTTGGTGGTTTGTTGGATTGTTGAAATCAAAATAATTTTTTTTTTCTTTGATTTGTTTAGTGAAATTTCATAATATACTTTGATATTTGGATTCTTGATCTTGGCTTTGAAATTTTTGTTGTGCTAGTAGTAACAGAACTAGTAGCGCTGCTTGATGATAATTGGCTTTTGATGCTATTGCTTTTGCTACTGAAACTTGTGAACCCTCCTATTGAACCACAGGTGGTGGGAAAAATACTTGATTCTTTACTGTCTCTAAATAGCCCCACTCTCTATTCTTACTGCAATATATGTGTTTCAATTGTTAGTTCCTTCGACAAATTATATCTGACTTGTATTGCTTTAAATATGTTAATTTCTTATTTCAATGGTGAAGAAAAAGAAGAAAAAGCAAAGAGTGAAAATTGAAGTGGTTATGATTGATGAACTCCTGGCAATTCATATCTGGGTTAGTTATTTTTTTTTTAAGTTTTTAATTTAAATAATTTTTATTATTTAAAAATAAATTTTAATATTTTTTATTATTCAAAAATATAAAATGGGTTTCATCTTCTAATTTAGTGGGCCCACATAACATCTATCAAGATCACGTGGTGTCATGTGACCCATTTAAGCCCTTATTTGAGCCCAAATGCAAGTTTATGAGGTTAATTGAACGAAATTTTAGTTTAGGCCTCAAATTAAGCTTTTGGAAAAAGTTTAGGCATTACATTGGATATTCCCTCCTTTTTGATGGTAATATTAAAAACTTAATTTACATTTTACTGATCTATTAATAATAGAATCATTTGTACCTTTCTTTAGAAAAATAAATCTATTATTATTGTTATTATTTTGTAAATTTTAAGTAAATGAGATTACTCAATAGCATATGTTATTTATTTATTTATTTATTTTTCTAAAAAAAATATATTTTTTATTGTAAAATTTTGATATATAATTAAGAATTTTAAAAATTATTAACAATTTTATTATATTTAAAAAGTTAAATAATTGTATGTATTTTAAAATTCAAGTGCAAT